>PVIC010004950.1:41282-60268 GCA_004025085.1 Thryonomys swinderianus | reverse complement strand
CAGCAATCCTCTTGTCTCTGCCTCCCGAGTGCTGGGATTACAGGCGTGAGCCACCACGCCCAGCATTGTGGTATGCGGTGTTGATTGTTGGTGGGCGTGAGTCTCCACGCCCAGCATTGTATGTGGTTTCCGGGGATCGAACTCAGGACCTTGCGCTTGTGAGGCAGGCGCCGGAACCACTGAGCTAACCCTCCGGCCCAGTGACCGCTTGTCTTTGCTGTGAATCTGGAGCATGGCTGTGGGGACAAAAGCTGAGGGGCATGGGTGTGGCGGCGTTCTTCCTGGGTTACAGGAGAGTCAGGCGTGCAGGAGTGGCCCAAAGCATTTTCCAGTTGAGTTCTCTGAGAGATGCTCCAAATCTTGACTGTGACATCTGACAGTGACATGCAGATCACCTCTTCAGTTCTCCTTGTAATCTGGCCAGAGGCAGTTTAGGAAGTGGGTTGCTTCCTTGCTGATATTTTATTTTTAGCAAGAAGCTATTCTAAGGTTTCCTTTTTCTTCTTTATTTTGCCCAAACTGTCAGTTGGGTAGCAACAGACCGCTTGTGGAAAAGTGAACTAGTTGGCCTTTTATGGGCATGAGTTTGTAACCTTTTACAATGCAAATCTTCCATTACTTCCTTCTTGGATGAGTGAGGAGGAGGATGTATGTTGTCTGCAGCCACATGCTCCTCAGGTCAGTGCAGCAGTTCTGTCTGTTTTAATTCATAGTTTAGGCATCAAATTTGGAGCTCGAGAGCCTTGGCCACCCCCCCCCCCCAGCACCCACTGTTGCTGCTTCTCAGCCCTTGGCCAGCTGTGCCCGAGGCCCAGGCTCCTGCCCCCCCCCCACACACACATTGTCCCCCAGAGAGTCATGGGCCACCAGTGGAACCCTGTTTGGAAGCCCATGCAGTACCGAGGTGTGCATGACTTTGTGTTTTCACTTGTTCTTGTGAACCGGAGGTCATGATCTTTATCTTTTACATCTAAATTTACAGAGAAGGATTTGTGTCTTTATCTCCCACCCTGGCACTGCCTGAAGATGTCTTTTAACTTGTGCTGATGGGAGGAAGAGGGCTGCTCTCCAGGGCACAGGGCCACCTTTGCCGAGACTGTGACCCAGGACAGACCTGCTCTGAAGGGAGGATGCTACAGAGTTGCCTCGTGCTTTGAGCACAAGCCCGCAGAGGCCCATGGTGGCAGCTGTCACTTGATGGACTTGGGGTGCTGAGTCAGTGGGACTTGGGCCCAGGAACTCTGTGAAGGATGCTCCTGTGTGAGGGCACAGAGACTGGTGGGCACATGTGGCAGATTTGGAGTGTTGTGATCCATGAACCCTGGAGGTGGGGACCAGGTGACCTGCTATGGGGTGCCAAGGAGGGCCAGCGGCTGCATATTAGTGTGGTGGTGCTCACCTGTAATCCCAGCACTTGGTAGGCTGAGGCAGGAGGATTGCCATGAGATTGGGGGTCAACCTAAAATACATACTGAGAGCCTGTTTTAAAAAAGAAGGAAAAAGCCGGGCATGGTGGCTCATACCTGTAATCCCAGCACTTGGGAGGCAAAGCAGGAGGATTCTGAGTTCGAGACTTGCCTGGGCTACATAGTGAGCTCAGGGCCAGCCTGAACTACAAAGTGAGACACTGTCTCTAAAAAAAAAAGAAGGAAAAAATGGAAATGAACTTTCTATATAGGGAGAGCAGAAAGTAGAGGAAGGGATGGGATAAAATACAATTTATTAGATGAAAAAGAAAAGACTGTAGTCAAGCAAGCTAGGAAATATTTAGAAAAACAGTTGATGATGCTGATGATAAATGTTTTTGGATGGAAGCCTGGGCAATGTCAAAGGGATCAAATAAGAAACATGTTGCCAGACTCGTGTTTAGGAATGTGACAGTGACAAGCAGTGGTCAGCACAGCAGCCCTCAGGCTTGGTCTCCTGGAACCCGTCCTCAGTGCCCGGCCTGAGTGCCTTTCACAGGTGGCCAGGTGACACTGGTGCCCCCGGAAGGACACAGAGGTTTCTGGGATATGGGGAGGCAGCCATGTCAAAAGCTCAGGTTCATGTCGTTCTTTCTCTACACTGGGAGTGATGTCTGTGGTAAGACACGGCCCAGGGCTCCCCCACCGCAGGGAGTCACAGCCGTGTGCCTGTCTCCGCTCCCAGGGCCACTGGCTTTATCTGTTGCAGTCCTCGTCTTGCTCTTAGTGCAGCACCGTGCAGTGGTGCCCTCTCCTCCCTCCTCTTTCCTCTCTCCTCTCCTTCCTGCCTGGTTCACACACATTTGAAGTGATTTGTAGAGATAGTTACATAAAGAAAAACTGTACCCAACCAAAGGGAATGGTTCTGTGTCTCATTCCCATGACAGTTCAGTTGTTCTGAATTTCCTTGCCGGGTAGAAAGGGCTCTGCTCTGTGCCACCCCAGTGGTCCAAAGGTGGTGTAGCCTGAGTTTCTGCCCTAGCCATGGCGACAGATACCTACCTGGGTAGGTCATGCTGCCACTTGGGCACAGTTGTTGTGCCAGGAGAAAGGTCAGTTAGAGAGCTGAGAGGGGAGGGTGTGTAATAAAGAACTGAGCGTGTGTCTGAGGTGGGACGGACCTGCCACCCACCCAGCCTTGCTGCCTCCTGCCCTCCCTCCTGCCTCCTCTACCCACCCAGCTCAGTCCTGGCTGCACTGTTTTCAGGGCCTTCTGTGTACGACACTGCTGGGTTTAACAGAAAAAAATCCAATCCAAACAGACACATTTGAAACCGGCCCTGGGTCACACTTTAAAACTGGTTTCTGGCTGGGTGTGGTGGCTCACGTCTGTAATCCCAGCACTCAGGAGGCAGAGGCAGGAGGATTGCTGAGTTCGAGACTTGCCTGGGCTACATGGTGAGCTCAGGGCCAGCCTGAACTATAAAGCGAGACCCTGTCTCAAAAAACAAAAAACAAAAAAACAAAAACTGGTTTCTGTGGTGTCCAGTGGACAGAATTGGTGACTCCTGGGCCTTTCCCCTTCTCTGCCAGAGCCAGACACTGATCCTGGTGCTTCCCTCCTGGAACTTCAGGTGTAATGGTCAAAGGCTACGCTAAATAATCACACTCGTGGATATATGGCAGGAAACACTTTGGAGCAAAGGACAAAATCCTCCAGGGAGCATGTCTTTGAGACAGGATCGCACTGTGGCCATCCCACCATCAACTTGGGCAGTCTCCTCTGATCTCGGAAACTAAGCAGGGTTAGGACTACATAATACTTGGATAGGAGGATCTCACTATGTACTCCAAGCTGTCCTTGAACTCACTGTGTAGCCCAGGTTGAACTCGAATGTGCAGCCATCCTCCTGGCTCAGCTTTCTGAGTGCTGGGTTTACAGGTGTATGCCACCATGCCTGACTCAAGGAGAACTCTTCAAGGTGGGTGGTTAAGGAAGGCAGTATTGAAGAGTAGCAGACATGGCCAGGTGAGAGGAACATACTGCAGCAGAGATCTGGAGAGAGGAGCAGGAAGAATTGGTAGCAGGGGGAGATGGAGAATGACTGCCGTGTTAAGAATGGTGTGGAGGGCCAGAGGGTTAGCTCAGTGGTTCTGGTGCCTGCCTCGCAAGCACAAGGTCCTGAGTTTGATCGCTGGTAACCATATACAATGCTGGGCGTGTAGACTCACGCCTACCAGCCAGCAATACCACATACCACAGTGCTGGGCGTGGTGGCTCATGCCTGTAATCCCAGCACTCGGGAGGCGGAGGCAGGAGGATTGCTGAGTTCGAGCCTTGCCTGGAATACATAGTGAGCTCAGAGCCAGTCTGAACTACAAAATGAGACCCTGTCTCAAAACGATAAAAAAAAAATGGTGTGGATTGGGTAGGCCGGGCCTGTCGGTCTCCTCCTCCGGAGCCCAGGACGGTGCCCTTCCTCCTCCCTCTTGGAGGGATGTGCACAGCGCACTCCCTGGGTGGCGCCATACACCAGCAGACTGTCGCTGGGAAGACTCGTCCAGCCTCCCTGTACTTTCCTGACACACTGGCACATGACCTCACACATTGGGTTCTGAGCGAGCTTTAAAGAGTGAGAGAGAAAGACTCCTTTTGATATTTAGCCTTAGGTTCTCCAACCACGCTTTTCTCCTACAGAGGAAACGAGGCCACTTATATGCATCAGAGTTGCCTGGCCTTTTCTCCAATTTGTCTCCTGCACTTAGCCACTGCCTGTGGCGGACCGTCCTCCTGGGTCTTATCTCCTTGCTCTCTGTTCCTCGTTTTGGCCACCCAGCTGATGCTCAAAGTGAAGCTCTTCTTGCCATTGTAGAATTCTGTCTCCCATTATAGAAGGGAAATTCAGGTCTCATTTTATGTGGGTCAAGAGAAATCACAAACACTCAGGTTTGTTACACTTCCTTTTCACTTGTAGTTTAGAGCATCATTTTATTCTTGAAATTTTTGTGTATACAGACTTCGCCCCCAGGCATCATAGAATGACCACAGTCATTTCCCTTGGAAGTTTTCTGTCCAACAGAATTATGTTCTTTACATGAAGCGTAGTGTTTCTTCTTGTTCCCTAGCTTTTTCCAGGATGGACTGAAAGCAGTAGAGAGCCTCAGACCTTCCATTGAGATGCTGTCCACGGACCTCCACACGGTGAGCAGTGTCCCTCCCTGGCTATGTGACCAGCCTTTTCCTTAAGTGTGCAGGCTGTGCAGCACGGGAAGGAAGAGCCCCATGGTGCCCAGTAGAGGTAGCATCCTGACCTCTGCCATGGCTGGGGGGAGGGGCGACCTGGGAGGTGGTCACTACAGATTTCGTGTGGAGGTGCCCGTGAGCACCAGCAGCTCCACAGTGCTGTAGGCTGATCGTTCTCTGCTTTGTTTCTTAAAGATCAAGCAGGCCCAGGATGAAGAAAGAAGGCAGCTGATACAGCTTCGAGATATTTTGAAGTCAGCACTGCAGGTTGAGCAGAAAGAGGTGAGGGGATTTAATTTTGACAGAGCACCATTTTAGCTGGCTGTTGTGACACATGTCTGTAATCTCAGCTTCTAAGGAGGCTGAAACAGGAGGACCACAAGTTCAAGCCCAGCCTGTACAAATTAGAACTTATCTCATAACAAAAAAAGGCTCAGGCTACAGCACAGGGTGCAGGCCCTGACTTCGGTCCCCAGTAGCCTGTGCCTCAGAGTTTGCCCCAGGCCTGTGAGTCCACATCTCCTGGGGCTCCCTGTGTGTGTGGACCCTGCCACATGAGCAGTTCTCAGTGTCTCACATTATCCACTGTCATTTGTGCCATTTGTCTTTGCTCCGACCTGTGGTTCACCTGCCTTGATAAGAGTGGATCTGCCCCTTGGGATGAGAACAAAACAGGTGACCTTCATCCTCCCACTGGCCACTGTGTGTACAGCTGTGAGGGGCAGCCTTCACCTCGGCTGCATCCTGTGAGCATGTAGCCATGGCTTACTCTGCACCATTTCCACATAGTGATCTCTGTATGTGCTCACACACTGGCAGTTTTGGGGGGATGGTGAAGAAAACTACTAGCAAGGTATACTGTAAGGGTAATTTTATGACATGTTCACTACAGTGTAGGTATTTCAGTGAGGTTTACCTTCCCTTGAAACAAGGTCTCACTATGTTGCCCTAGGGTGGCCTCGAACTCTTGGGCTCAGTGATCCTCCTGCCTCTGCTTCTCAGATAGCTAAGATAAAATGTAATGTTGGGGCCAGAAATTTAGCTCAGTGGTTCTAGCACCTACCTGGCAAGCTCAAGGTCCCTCATTTGCTCCCTATAACCACGTACAATGACATCGGGTGTGGTGAACCATACCCATCAGTAATCAGTACTACAGTGCCAGGTGTGGTAGTTCACACCTGTAATCCCAGCACTCGGGGATGCAGAGGTAGGAGGATTGCTGAGTTTGAGGCTTGCCTGGGCTACATAGTGAGTTCAGGGCCAGCCTGAACTATAAAGTGAGACCCTATCTCAAAAACAAAAAAAAAGTAATCTTAATTCAAATTCATTTCCTTGCTAATAAGAGACTGCATCTAAATATTGCCTATTAGGTTTTAGATAAATGGCTATTGAATTACCTAATAAAGCATAAAGTTCACTGTTGGTAGTTTGTCATTAAGTTATTGTACTATAACTGAATATTATTGTTTTTCTCCCAAATGCATTTACCTTTTGTGACCGAAGTCTAGGAGAGTAAGTAGTTCAATTTTCTTAATAAATTGGAGAACTTTGCATGCTTTGTTCATGAACTTCAAAAGTACACATCTTTTTTCTTTGTATATGGTTAGATTTTAACCCTGCTTTTGTTGTAATCGACTTTACTAAAGCCCACAGAATTTGAACACGCAAAGAGAAGTCGCAGGGCTTGCACTTGCATTGTTGCTGCATTGTGAGGATGAAGCGCTTACTCCTGCCTGCTGGCCTGGATCTGAGCATCCCTTTAGTTCCTCACAAGCTGCCTCTCTGGCCTTGTCTGGGTCCAGCCAGGATCCCTTCTCCTTGATCTCTCGCCGTGGTGGGTGGTTAGGTCAGCTGTATTGACGCTTTGGCCATGGTAGGGCCACCCGAAGCTTGACTGGGTGTCCATTCAGGTGAAGAAGGCTATTGCTAGTTCACCTTGAGGATCCTGAAGGGTGATGGCAGGTTCAGTTTATGTTAAAGTTTCTGTTTTCTGTGAATTTTAGATTTCACACAGTAGTTTAGCTTCAGATTTGTTTGTATGTTTTGATTGGTTCAAGAAATGCTTGTCTTAGGATGGATGTAATGGGGTGTGACTGTTAAGTAATCCCAGTACTTGGAAGCCTGAGACAGGAGCATCATTGAGAGTTTAAGGCCAGCCTGGAGGCAAGTCCCTGTCTCTAAAAAACAAACAGAAAAGAAACACTTTGTCTAAAGAAAAAGATAAAGTTGGGCTGGAGATTTAGCTCAGTGGTTCTGACATCTGCCTCACAAGCACAAGGTCCCAAGATCCCTGGTAACTATACACCACAATGCCGGGCATGGTGGCTCACGCCTGTAATCCCAGCACTCGGGAGGCAGAGGCAAGAAGATTGCTGAGTTCTAGGCTTGCCTGGACTACATAGTGAGCTCAGGGCCAGCCTGAAGTACAAAGCCACACCCTATCTCAAAAAACTAAAGTAAAAAAAGAGAAAGATAAAATAGAAAGTACCTTTTTTCCGGAGGCCTACAGCTGGCTCTGTAGAGGAATGGGCTGAGCCCTTTATTCTCCTCTGAGACCTATGAATATCTGCCCGCAGAGGCATGGCAAGAACACAGTGCCATGTTGTCACATGACGGTGCCTCTGATTTTATGCAGGGGGTTTCTTCTTCCCAAGTTAGTAGACATGTTTCTGGTTGTGCAGTCTGTCTTCGACAGGTCTCGAAGTCATATGGAGTAGTAGTCTCTCACTGTCTTTCACTAAGTTATTCCTGGGAGTGTTCGAAGCCAGCTCTTGTGCTGAAGTGTGGCCCTTGTAGGAGGAGGTGGGAGCGGGACCGTCCTCATCCCAGGATGCACAGCTCTTTGGGTCACCTGAGGCTTGAGTGCTGTGGGGCTAGGCTGGCAGGGTCTGCCTGCTCAGCATCACTCATTGGTTTGGAAGTGGGCAGTGCCGCAGCGCCGCTTGGACTGCTTGGGTGAGGGTTTTTGTTCTTAGAGCTTAGGTGGTCAGTGCTGGACACTCCTCTCTATAGGTAGGAAGACAGCACAGTGACAAAGGCCATGCTCCCTCTGCAAATCTACAGACTGCATGGTCTCCACCAGAATTACAGCTGCCTTTTTGCAGGAATTGACAAGCTGATTTTAAAAATGTCTTTTGAGACTCGGGCATCCAGGTGGTTCTGGGCCACTTGTTCCTGGTGTGTGCACTCTGCCACCTGGCCATACTGCCCCCCCACCATATGAGCAATGGCCTGGCTGCCTCTCTGCCCTCTCTGTGTCTCAGTTGTACGTCCCCTTTCCTCAGGCACCTCTCTTCCACTCCGCTAGTTCTTGTCCTCACCTTTAAGGCTCACTTCTTCCAAACTCCCTGGGCTTTTCTCCATTTGATTCTCCAGATCTCATGTAGTCTTATTCTCATTCCAGAGCGCTTTGCTATTCCTGCTGTAGCTCTTTGTTGTCCAGGTGTGTGTGGAGGCTCCCTGAGGGCAGGCAGTGCTCACTGTGATCGGGGAGCCCAGTCCTGTCTGAAGATGTCCCCATTGAGGCAGCAGGTGGTCAGGAGCCCCACTCCCTGAGCAAGCCACTGACTTTCACCGTGTCTCTGTTTCTTCCTGTTATGGCATGAACAGGCTTGAGCAGGGGGAAAGTTCCCAGTAAACAGAAACAGGCCTGTCTGAGCCCTGGCCTGGCTCACCCGGGACCTCTTTGTTCTCACCTTGTTCCAGTTTATTCTTAGGTCCGCGGATTTCCTGTGCCAGCCCCAGCATCCCTGTTCCCCCTGGGCTGGGGCCATCTGATGTCATTTGTTGGACCCTGGCCTTGGGCCCTGGGATTCCTCACAGGTGCTGGCTTTGAGAAGCTCATCGGCTAGAGTTCCCCAGAGCGGCAGACTGAGGTGGATTCCCAGCTGGCTGGCTCCCAGGTCAGGATAGGGAGCGGTCTGGTTCCACTATGCCCCCCCACCTTTGAGACGAGAAAGTTTGGGAGGGAATAGTTGGCCAGTACCGACAGGTACCAGCTGTTACACACACAGCTGTGCTTTGTGTTTACTATCTAAACAGGTGTTATTTCTTGTCCAGGGAAGAAACTGAGGCAGAGAACCTGTGTAACTTGTCTGTATGCAAGTCAGAAAATGGTTTTGTTGTCTTGCCTAAAAGCTTTGCCCCCTCCAGGTACCACATTCCTTCCCTTTCCTGGTGCTGCTTTGCCCTCTCAGGAGCTGTGGCCGTCACTGGGGACTTAAAGCTTGAGAAAATAAAGCCACCTCGTGTCTGAGGGCTCATTTCTAATGTGTATGAGAAATACTGACTCTTGATAGTTCCTTCTCCAGCCTGGTGACAGGTGGCTTTTATGAGATCCTGGATATGGATTTTATGACCCTTTCGTGATGTGGTGAGAAGGGGAGAATTGAAAAGTAACTTCAGATGTATGTGATCTTTGTGTATTGGCTTTAAAAAAAAATCAAGACCTGGAGAATGTGTTAAAAAGCAAATTCTTGACCACTTTTTAGGATTCCCAACTTCGCCAGAGTACAGCTTACAGCTTACATCAGCCTCAGGGAAACAAGGAGCACGGCACGGAGCGGAATGGCAATCTCTACAAGAAAAGCGACGGGTAGGTAGAAGTGTTGGGTGTGGATTGAAGCAAAGTTCCTGACCTATACCCGAAACAACTAAATGATTTTTTCCTATTTATCTACAAGGATCCGAAAAGTGTGGCAGAAAAGGAAATGTTCGGTGAAAAATGGTTTTCTGACCATCTCCCATGGTACCGTAAGTATTCTTAGTCCAGGGTCCTTGCTGTGTGTCCTCAGATAGCTGGCCCTGGGCCAAGTGTATCAGAACATGTGCTGATCTATGCCTTGCTGCATGACGGTGGCACTTGGAGCAGTTGTCCTGCTTGAAGAGGTTCTTTGTATTCTTGTCTTCTTGATGGGGTGGCCTGTACTGCCTTCAGCTGTGTGGGAACCTTGTTACTTTCTACTGTTTCAGGCAGGCATAGTGGTTCATGCCTGTCATCCCAGTACTACGGAGGCAGAGGCAGGAGGATTGCTGAGTTCGAGGTGATCCTGGGCTGCATAGTGAGTTCAGGGCCAGCCTGAACTGCAAAGTAAGACCCCAGCTCTAAATGAATGAATGATGAAATAAAATAAAATGATACTTTCCACTGCTCTGCAGAGTCAGGAGTAACTGATAAGCCAAGTATCTTTACTTGAAAGCCTGTTACCTCCAGAAACCATAAAATGGTGTACAGCTCCGTCAATGATCCTTTTCCCAGGAATTAAACATCTCACTAGGGAAGATGTCTGCTTTTCCATGAAGCAGAGAATGTTTAAGTGGTCAAAATTCTGGGAATCAAATCCGGAAGAGAAAAGTGATTTCAGCGACTTTACTGTAGACATCTCACATTCTCTCCACCTTAATTGGACGCTTCTTCCCCTGTTGTGTTTAAACGAGCCACATGTGAAAACAGCCCTGTGTGTGTTGAACTTATGAAAAAATCAGAGTAGAGTTGTGCACCAGTCTGGCTTTTAGAGACCAGGAACCTTAACTGCAATCTCCAACTTGGCCCTTCACACCAGTGTCCTTTCCCATGATGGGCTTGGGCCCTTGGTCCCTTCACCCGGTGTCAGCTGGGCTGGTGAAACCGCAGGGCCTAGGAGACAGTTTGGCAATCATCTCTGGCCATTACTGGCTGCTGTCCTCCTGGCAAGGACAGTGTCGCATCTCTTTCTCAGTGTGCAACAGGCACCTTGTGTGTGGTGGTGCTGGTCATGAGTGTGGACGGTGGTGACCCTGTGAAAGCCAGGGCGGGATAGGAACATAGACAGGCTTTTCAGGGGTCATTGGTCACCACAGTGTCCTGAGAATCGGCCGTGCTCAGGACTTGGGCATAACGGGATGAAACCCCATTTGAAGGATGTCTCCGGACCAAGGATTGTGTTCCACACAGTGGGGAGCAGTACCTTCATTTTTGCCGATTCTGTTAAGCGAAAAGAGGTAGATAGGCAGCATGGAGCAAGTGTAGTGTGCAGGATCTCTTGGGGACCTGTGGGTTCAGGTGGACTGTGCCTCTTGGCTAGACAAGTAGAAGTCCTTCCCTTTTCCAGAATGCAGCCTCCACCCTGCTGTGACCCACTCCCGCCAGGGTGTTACTGCTTTCACCCCAAGCCTCACTTGGTCACAGGTAAAGCTTTTTCAGAGGTGGCTGGATCAGATTGTGACCCTGGAATTGATTCAGATGTAGTGTGAGGATCAAGGGCCCTAGCTACCCTTCAAGGAGCCCAGAGAAGACTTGCGGACAGAAAGAGCTGTGATCCTCCCCTATTGCTCTGGTTCTTTCTGTCCACCATAAACTGTTTCTCCTCTGTGGTGCCCCTCTGCCACCCTGCCTTAGAGCCAGCCAGCTATGGATTGAAACCTCTGCAAACTGTGAGCTAAATAAACCTCCTCCTTTACTTGGGGGTTGGGTATTGTGTCTCAGCAACGGGATTAACTGAAACATGGGTGCAGCCTGCCTTCTGGGACTGCTCTTTCCAGATAGGTGCACGGGTATAGGGAGGGAGGAGTGCTGTGGAGGACAGGACACTAATTTAATTAACTACATCTCACCTTTAAAGTGAACAGAGTGAGGCCAGGAGATGACTGGTTTCCTCACTGGCCTACACACTCAAGATTCTGTGATTTATTTTTCAGTTGCCCAGTTACTTGTTTTAGGTCAGGTTTTCCACTTTGATACACAAAATAAAGAGCAAGTTTCATTTCCTGCTCTTAGCTCTCAAGTTGTTGGTGAAACACATTTGCCTCTTTGATAGTCCCTTGAGGTCCAGGGCCTTGGGTCATGCCAGCTGGTAGCTCTGGCTACACGAAGGGGACTGGGCCTGGCGACCCCGTGCTGGCAGTGTGGCTCGCTGCAATCTCTGTGCTCGAGCTTACTATTAGAAGGCGGGGAGGCTCCCTCATTAGGTCTGGATTGGTTGCCCGAGTTTCTGGCTTCAGCAACAGAGTGGTAACCAGTGTCAGAAAGATGCTGACAGCTTGGCCTGTCACACAGTGTGCATGTTCCATAAGTGCTTTGTATGCTGAGGGAAACCCTCTCTAGGGGCCCTCTACTTCTGGAAGCCTCGCCTGCCATTAGCAGCCTCTTTTTGCTCCAGCTGTAGGATAGTGGTGGGTCTCCTGGCCACCACCCCACACCTTGCGGGGACACAGCTGCTTTCCAGCCCTCTGCTCAGGCGCTGAGTGGTCTTTCCCCCTCTCTCCCTGTGTGTCATCCTGCAAGCCCCGGAAGTGGGAATGTTGGGGCTCTCCAGGCCTGGCATGTGCAGGGTTTGCCTAGGCTCGGAAGGAGGTTCCTGGTAGCCATGGCTGATGCTTCCTGGCACCTGAGAGAAGCAGTGCTTGGATGAAATTCCAGTGTTCCCACCAAGGGCTGGGGACCATGCTGAGGTGAAGGGCTGTCCAAGGGCTCTTGGACAATTAAAATAAAAACTGTTAAAGTCTTAAAAAACTGGCAAAATAAAACCCTTTTTTAAAGCCTAACCAATTGACAAAAGGTAGACTGCCAAGATTAAACTGGAAGAATCTCTAATAATCCTTGTTTTCAAGACAAGCACTGAGGCTGAACTCTTCCCCCTCCTCCCTGGCTTTTCTACTGAACTAGGGCTTCTGAAATTAGGCCTTCAAGGAGCACTGATAATTTTGTGAATTAGATAAAATTGCTGAAGTAGTCATGGCACTCTTTTTTCCAAATTACAGCATGAAGGAAAATTAATGGGTAGACTTTTCTCCCATTTTTCATATAGTTTTGCTGTGAACTAATAATCTGAATGGGCCAGTAGCAAATAACTATTTATTATTGGTCTGAAACAGAACAATTGATGTTGCTTAAGATTAGCAGCTTGTATGATTTTGTTGATACAGTTATTCCTAATCCACACAAAGGAACTGGGTCTTTTCTGTATTTTGTAGAGGGTTTTGCCATAACGAACGCAGCCTGTCTTGGAGGGTAGTTATCTCAGAGGCGTTCTCCACAGCATGGGGAGGCTGAAAGGGTAACAGTCAGGAGCATTGCGATAATTCTAATGGTGGTTCTCCACTGCCCGAAAGGTGCATTCGAGTAAGTGGCTGCTTTCTCTGGGACCAACTCAAGCCCAGAAGCCTGGCAGCTAAGCAGTTGAGCCTTGGAGCGGGGTTGGCATATTTGGGGCCTGGCTTCCCTGTGCCCAGGCTGCAGAATACTGGTCATGATTTGATTTGTACAGGCCGTACCTTTACGTATAACATTGGAGTAATTCCTATCACAGAGGTCCATCAGGAGCCAGGCAGTGGTGCACTTCTATAATCCCAGGACTCCAGGAGGCTGAGTCAAGAAGATTGCAGCTTAAGGACTTAGTGAGACCTTTTCTCAAAATAAACATGTAGAAGAGGACTGGTTATGTAGCTCAGTGCAGAGGCCCTGGGTTTAGTCCCCACAAAGTGGGTAAAAATTAGAAATAATAGTTGAATTGATTCATGAAAAAAATATTTACAACAGTGCTGCCTCACAAAAGTGCTGACCAGTGATAACCAAGTGGATGTAGCTATTCTCCCCCAGCCCTCGTTGTGCCTCCACGGGGCTTCCCATTCACTGGTGTGGGCACTGTCCCCTTCGCCTCAGTGTGTCTGTCATGATCATAGGGTGGTCACAGTCATATGGGCTGGACTCCTGTGTTGCTCTGGCTGGTTGCATCCAAGTGAATCATTTGTGTGTTGGGTCCTGGTGAGCCCGTTGTCCCATGTGTAAAGACCTGAGTACTTTTGCTCACCACTGTCCAGGTGTGCAAGATTAGGTGGCACAGAGGCTTCTAAAGTCTGTCTGACAATCCCAGGTTCGTTAAGAATCTCCATGAGGCGGAGGTGATCTGTCCATAGGAGTTCAGATCAGTACAGCCACAAGCCAGGAGAGCTGAGGACTGGTCCATGCAGCTGCTGAGTGTCCAGACTTTAAATCCCTCACCCTCATCAAACCTATGTCCCATGTACTGTGAGGATTGGTGCTATTTTAAGGAGGCTCCTCCTTCTCCTGCCCTGCAGAGTTAGGATCTAGAAGCCCTGGTCTGTGAACGCAGGGGTCGTGCAGGCCTGCCCCATTACTGTGCAGATGGGCTGGGTTAACCCCACATCCAAGCATCTTGTGGTCAGAGCAGGTGAGAGTCATGTGCATGATTGAAGTGCACCATATTTTCCTTTGATCTTTCCTTTAGCAGTAAGGTAGATGAGTAAGTCTGCCTGTGTTTGGAGGAGTCTCCAAGGTTTCTGGTGGGTTTTTTGGTGGTACCGGGGGTTGAAATCAAGCCCTTGTGCTTCTGAGGTAGGCCATTTACCACTTGAGCTAAGTTCCTAGGGCCTCTCAAAGGTTTTCCTTTCTGAAATTACCTTTTTATCTTGCTCCCTTTGTGTTTTAGGGCTAAGAGTGCTACTTTTTTTTTTTTTTTTTTTTGAGACAGGGTCTTGCTTTGTAGTTCAGGCTGGTCCTGAGCTCACTATGTAGCCCAGGCAAGCCTCGAACTCAGCAATACTCCTGCCTCTGCCTCCTGAATGCTGGGATTACAGGCATGTGAGCCACCATGCTTGGCACTGTGGTATGTGGTATTGATTGCTGGTGGGCATGAGTCACCATGCCCAGCATTGTATGTGGTTACCAGGGGTTGGACTCAGGACCTTGCACTTCCGAGGCAGGCACCAGAACCACTGAGCTAAATCTCTGGCCCAAGAGTTATACTTTTTAAAACTAAGAGAACAACCGTGCCTACCGTGGAAGTACAAGGGCCCGAGTTCAATCCCCACTACTGCAAAACAAAAAAAAAATAAAAACTAAGAGAGTGGGTTTTGATGCAGCTCTGACAAAAGTATGTTGTGATCCCTTGTGTGTGGGGTTGGGAACATGTCTAAGGAAGTGTGTTTTGTTGAAACATCAGAAATAGTGATGGTTGGCTTTTAGGGTTATGAATCTGTTATCTGCCATCACTTTACAGAACAGGGAAGATCAGCATCACTCCACTCGTGCCGAGATCACTTTTCCTGGAAGAGAGCATTCTGCTCAGGAAAACTCGTCAGAGCATCAGACACTGGGCGACAGTCCCACTGTGGGATTCAGAATGCGTGTTGTGTGATTTTGGTCTCAGGGAGTCCCCCTCATCTGGGTTCTGTGTGCACCACCCTGTGTGCCTGTGGGAAGGCTCTCACCAAGCCAAGGCCCAGGGACATTAAAGTTGCCTTCTGCAGGCCGGCTTTGCAGATGAGCCAGTGCCTGTCCACCCTGGCTGTGTCTCCTGGAGAAATGACTGAGGTGGTCTCATACCTTCCTTCCACCTCCCTCTCATTTGTCATACGTAGGCTAACCGGCCTCCTGCGAAGCTCAACCTGTTGACCTGCCAGGTGAAGACCAACCCCGAGGAGAAGAAGTGTTTTGACCTCATCTCACGTAAGGCTCTTTGGGAGTCTCTGTGCACGGGGATGTCTTGTTCAGTGTGCTTCTAGGGCGTTGGTCCCATGCCTGACACTGGGTTTTGGAAGAGCAATGCCCTTTTCCAGCATGCTGCCTGCTCTGTCTTTCCAGCAGGGCTTCCTGGCTGAGTACTGGACATAGAGTGCACGTTTCTCTAAACCTAGAGTCTTTACCCTGCTGCTCTCCAATGAAGTAAGAATGCTGCACTAGATGAACTCTGGGGCATAGAGCCCTTACGGCTTTGTTTTTTTGTTTTGTTTATTGAGACAGGATCTTGCTGTGTAGTCCACATGGGCCTAGACACTCACTATCTAGGGTAGGCTGTCCTGAAACTTTTGGTAACCCTCTTGTCTCACCCTCCCTCCTAGAGTTAGGGTTGTACATGATCACACCTGACTCAGCTTTGTTTATTGATTTTTTTTGTTGTCCAAAATTTCCATAGTTTACTGGTACTTAGTTAGAAATGCCACAAACAAAAATGATAGTGACTCAAGTGGAGCCCTTGGAAGTCGAGCTTGGAAAACAGTTTATCTTCTCTCCACAGCATTTGTCTTTCCACTTCCATGTGCTTTTCCTCTTTGTGGAATCACAATGGAATCACTGTAGAATCATCTGCCATGGTGGATGTTTACTAGCACCCACCTCACTACTGAAAAGGAAAGAAAAGGAAAAGGTTGGAAAGGTTTTGAAGGAGGTAGGACAAACTGTTCCCTGTCCTACTCGGCAGGGTTACAGTTCAGGGAAGGAACAGACACACACACACACCCATGACATCACCAGGGATTCACCCCTTCATTGCATTTACAGAGGAAACCGCTGGCCTGTGTGCCATGAGCGGAAGGCGCTGTCCTCCTGGCTTTGGCCCCCAGCAGGATTGGCTGCCCTTTCAGAATCTGTCACCCTCTGACATTTGTTGCCAGGGAGGGTGGGTGCACCCCTCAGACAAGAGAACAACACCAGAGAGCACTGTGGGTGCTGACACCCGGGACCCAGTTCCCTTGTGGTGGAAGCTGCTGAGAACAGCTGTGGTTCACGTGCACCACAAGAGCCTGCAGCAGAGGGTGTTCTCACACAGACATTCTGCGGCCCACCCTTGCCATCACACGTTAGGTCACAGAATTAGCACTGGCTTCCCCAGATGGACCGGAAGTAGCTCTGTGTGAGGTGCAGGGTGCCAGCTTCACTTCCCAAGTCATGGCTTCGTGGGACCTCCAAGTCCCTCCATCTGGGTCTTGGGCTGTGATCCGCCCCACCTGGCCCTGGGAGTTTACACACCTGCGTGCCAGAGCATTCGGCCACCTCCTTCTCCGCACACTTGAGCCTGGCATCTGAATCATAGAATGACTTCAGTTTTCGACTTGAAGCCATTTTCTTAGACTCTGTTCCCTCCTCAGTAACAGAAGAGATAAAGGAACACCTGGCTCCATCCCTTTGGTGTTAAAAACAGGAACAGGAGGGCAGCATGGTGTGGGGAAAGGAAACCTGGGTGCCCCTCACCTCTCAGGCCTTGGCCTGTGGCCAGGCAGCTCATAGAGCCATTCTCAGAAGCAGGGTGCTTTCTAGAGTAAAAACCATGACTGGAAAACCACTGGAGCATCCTCATTTTTGGGGTACAGTTGTTTATTGTGTCCCCAAGAGGAACTCACTGCCTGGCACTGCTGTGCCCATGAAGAAGTTAAGTGTTCTTCCTTTTTCTTTTTCAAATTCATTTTTTAAATTTTTTTGGCTGGGTGTGGTGGCTCACGCCTGTAATCCCAGCATTTGGGAGGCAGAGGCAGGAGGATTGCTGTGAGTTTGCAGCCAGCGTGGGCTACATAGTGAGTTCAGGGTTGGCCTGACCTACAAAGTGAGACCCTGTCCCCAAAAAAGCTAAACAATAAAATAAAAAATTTTTGGACTGTGTTATCTCTCCTAGGCTCCCTCTAGTGTAGACATCTTAGAACAATTACCCAGCAGTGTGCCTTGCACATCATCAGCCCTGTGAGAGGTAGGAGAGCCCGGCAGTTGGCACTGGCACTGTGCTGTGAACTTGTCTTGGCCAGGTCTTCCCAGTTTTTACTAAGGTCCTTGTCCTCCCTGGCATGGCCCCAACAGCCTGCACTGTAATGAGTGGTTACTTCCTCTGTTCTCTCTGCAGTCTTCCCTTACCTCTCAGGATCTTGACACCTTTTGAAGCATATTGATCAGTTCTGGTGTCAGCTGTTCTTCCATTTGGCGTCCCCCGTGTTTTCCATAATTTAACTGAAGATAAGAGGTTTTGGTGAGGATAGTGCAGAAGCAATGCTGTCATCTCACACTCCCCGTCCTTTGCACACAGAGGGGCTGGCAGCTCTTCCAGGCCCTGAAATGCACCGGTGCTACCTGAGGATGCCACTGTTCCTCAGTGGACCCCATGGCTTCGGCTGTTGGAGCGCAGGTCTCCCTTAGCATGTTATTAGACTTTCTCCTGCAGTGTAAACCTTCCTCTAAGAAAGCCAGAAAGCATCCAAGATAACCCCTTTAGGAAAGGCTGCTGTTATTTTCAGAGGGCTCAACAATTACTTTCTGGGGGCAACTCTGTAGTGATTTAAAAAGTAAACCTTTTGGTAGGATGATGGTAATTTCCTTCCAACAGCTCCAGTTCCGGGAGCCACGTCTCAAAACAGGGCAGGTCCATGAATTAGTGTTACAAAGCCACAATTACTGGGCGAGAGCAGACCCTGGAAGGCCTTGAGGGTGCGCTTCTGTGCAAATCACGACTTTCCTAGTGAGGCCTGAGATTATTCCTTGCAGTTAATTATAAACCACTTCCTTTTGGAACTGTGTGTGGATTACTACCTGGGCCCACCATGATGTGTTTCCTCTTGGTCGCAGATGACAGGACGTACCACTTCCAAGCAGAGGATGAACAGGAGTGCCAGATGTGA
The DNA here is from genome assembly GCA_004025085.1 of Thryonomys swinderianus. Classification (NCBI taxonomy): domain Eukaryota; kingdom Metazoa; phylum Chordata; class Mammalia; order Rodentia; family Thryonomyidae; genus Thryonomys; species Thryonomys swinderianus. The sequence continues at coordinate 42,244 of PVIC010004950.1, read as the reverse complement.
GTGGCTGAGGGTGGGGCTCGGAGCGTCCAGCCCTTATTCTCAGCTGTGACACTTTGCTGCCATCGCTTGTCTAGATGGATGTCCGTACTGCAGAATAGCAAGGAGGAGGCTTTGAACAACGCTTTTAAGGGTGACGACAACACAGGGGAAAATAATATCGTCCAGGAGCTGACCAAGGAGATCATCTCAGAGGTGCAAAGGATGACGGGCAATGACGTGTGCTGTGACTGTGGAGCGCCAGGTGACTGGCCTGCCCACCCCCCCACCCCACCCCACATGCCCTGGGACATTCCAGCCCCATTTGCAGTCACAGAAGCCATCCATTGATTTTCACTTCCCCTTCAAACATGAAATTAAGTGCAGCTCAGCCTGAGTTCATCCCATTACACAAATGCCTAATGAGCTGTGCTGACCGCTGGGCGAGGGCTGGAGGACGTCCCTGCCCGCCCCGAGAGCAGCACCAGTGAGTGGCATGCAATGTCAGTGGTCCTGAGAAATGACAACTGAAAAGCATCGCTTGGGGAGTTGAGGTCATTAGTCTCCTGTGGCTTCTGAGAGGCTGCGGGGATGCAGGATGGGCCTGGGGTTTCCTGGAGCCTCTCCGGGTCCTACCCTGTAGATGTAAGATAACTTTGACCTGGGTGTGATCATGCACATGGTAGTCACCCCTCCCATAATTTGGGAAGTTGAAGCAGGAGGATCATTGTGAGTAGGAAGCCAGCCTGGACTACACAGTAAGATCCCCATCTCAAAAATACAATCGAGGGCCGGAGGGTTAGCTCAGTGGTTCCGGCGCCTGCCTCGCAAGCGTAAGGACCTGAGTTCAATCCCCGGTTACCACATATAATGCTGGGCATGGTGGCTCACGCCTGTAATCTCAGCACTTGGGAGGCAGAGACAGGAGGATTGCTGAGTTCGCGGCGGCTTGCCTGGGCACCATAGTGAGCTCAGGGCCAGCCTGA
>PVIC010004950.1:15018-41182 GCA_004025085.1 Thryonomys swinderianus | reverse complement strand
AATTAAGGAACAAGTCCCTCTCCACACTCACATTAAGGCAGTTATGTTTGCATTTTGATGGAGCATCTCAGAGGCTTTGTTATAATGGACACAGTCTCACTGCTGTGTCTTGGTGGTTCTGAGAAGACAGAACCCAGGGATTTACTCTGCTAGGCTAGTGCTCTGTCACTGAGCTACATCCCTCTCCCTTTTCACTTTGAGATGGAGTCTTGCTAAGTTGTGTGGGCTGACCTCAAATTTGTGATCCTCCTGCCTCAGGCTGTGAGTAGCTGAGACTACAGTTCATACCACCATGCCTGGTGTCAGTATTTTTTTCCAAACAGGTACTAGTCTGGTTCACTTGTTTTATAGTATTGGGGTATTCAATCTGGGGCCTTCATAATGAGCTACATTCCATTGAGACAGGGTGTTACCATGTAGTTCAGGCTGGGCTTGAACTTACTGTGTGGCCCAGGCTGGCCTCAAACTTACGGTGATCTTTCTGCCTCAAGCCTCCCAAGTGCAGGGATTGCAGGCATGCATCACACTTGATTTAACAACTAGTATTTTTAAAACATAGTGCCAGGCGTGGTGGCTCACACCTGTAATCCCAGCACTCGGGAGGCAGAAGCAGGAAGATTGCTGAGTTCCAGGCTTGCCTGGGCTACATAGTGAGCTCAGGGCCAGCCTGAACTACAAGGGAGACCCTGTCTCAAAAAAAAAAAAAAAAATTTTTTTTTTTTTGCAGAGTTGACTTATTCTAGTTAAGATGGAAGGATCCTGGGGCAGTCAATGGAACTAGTAGCTTTTTTTTTTTTTTCCCCAAAACCAGGGATTGAACTCGGGCACTAGTAACCTTTTTTTTGAGACAGGGTCTTTCTTTGTAGTTCAGGCTGGCTCTGAGCTCACTATGTAGCCCAGGCAAGCCTGGAACTCAGCAATCCTGCTACCTCTGCCTCCAAGTGCCCCTCCCCACACACGCACACACGCATGCGCACATGGTTCCTGCACTCCATGCTAGACACTGACAAACTGATGAAGCTGTATTCTATATTCTGAGTTCCTATTTTATATAACAAATGGCCTCACTATTCTCATTTTACAGATACAGAAACTAAAGATACAACTACTGAAGTACTCAAGTCTCTATCAAGACTTTTGGGGGCCATTCTTTTTTTCTTTTTAGTAAGAGCCTTTTGTAGTTCAGGCTGGCTCTGAGCTCACTATGTAGCCCAGGCAAGCCACGAACTCAGCAATCCTCCTGCCTCTGCCTCCTGAGTGCTGGGATTACAGGTGTGAGCCGCCACGCCCAGCACTATGATATGTGGTAATGATTGCTGGTGGGCTTGAATCACCACACCCAGCATTGTATATGGTTACCTGAGGATCGAACTCAGGACCTTGTGCTTGTGAGGCAGGTGCTGGAACCACTGAGCTAAATCTCTGGGCCACTAGTAACCTTTTTTGAAAATTACAGGATGAGAAAGAGGGTGGCTTTGCCAGAATGTCAGTTACCTTTCTGGGCTTCCAGTTCTGGGCATATCTATTAAAAACACAACCAAAATAGAGTGGACACTTGAGAAATGCCATTAGGTTCATGTTCCCCTGAAAGCTATAATTGGTCTTGGATTCATTAAAAAAAAGAGTCTTCTGGGCAGAAGATGAGGTGCTGAGAGATCAGTTGTGAATTGTGCTCTTTCTTGAGCAAAGATAAGAGCAGTGGTGCTTGTAGATGTCTGCACACTGGCACAGAGGTCGAGCTAGCTTGTGGGCATGGGCATGGGCTCTTTGGGTCTGAGCACCAGGGAGCTTCTTTCCACCCCCACAGGCCCTTGTGTGCTTCAGCCAGCTAGGGTTTAAAAAGGCTGTGTGATTTCTGTAGCTCTCACGATGTGGACTGTCACTGCTGACCCCATAGTGTTGTCCGTATATAGTGCAGTAGTGGATGTTCTGTGTTGCCTTCTCCACCCACAGCCAGTATATCTCCAGTCCGGCCCCGTGAGAACCAGAGGGTAGAGCGCTTGGTGTTGCTCCTGCTCCACTCTGCTAGTCTGGTCAAAGTCCTGTGTCCTGCTCCAGGAGGGGCCCATGGTCACCCCTGAGCCCCATGTCCTACTACCTTGTGTACGCATAGCGCTGCCACTTGAGTAAGATGGGGGAGGGGTACAGGTGGGGAGAGAAGGGAGAACTGACAGACTTTTGCCTGGATGTGGGTTATGTGGTCAACAGTGCTAATTCGGAAGATTGAAAGTTCCAGCTGCATCAGAAGTCAAGCACACTCATGTCCAGAACTCCACATTCAGTAGCCAGGCAGGGAATGTCGTGCTCCTGGCTTTTTCCTGACTGTCCTCTTTTCTGTCTGTCCTGTCCTCTTTGGCAGATCCCACGTGGCTGTCCACCAACCTGGGCATCCTGACCTGCATCGAGTGTTCCGGAATCCACCGAGAGCTGGGGGTCCACTACTCCAGGATGCAGTCTCTCACCTTAGACGTGCTAGGGACATCTGAGCTGTTGGTAATGTTCAGATTCTTGATCTGGGGGTTGTAGTTACTTAAGCAGAAAGCCCCGTTTTTATTTGGCATTCTAATCCATTTTGGTTTCCCAAAATATCAGTGGGGTTGCTGATGGTTATGCTGCCAGATGGGTTTGGATAATTAGAAACTCATTGATAATTCCTCATTCTCAGCGCCGGGCAAGTGGGGCACTTCTTGTTGGAAAACTTTATTCTTAAATACAAAAATAGGAAGCGAACCCAGATTTCTGGTGTGAGAGTGTGGAAGTGGAGTAGGCCGGGAGAGTGGTCCACTTTCTCCATCTGTGACAACATATGCAGAAACCAAGGCAAAAAGACAGGAATCTGTTCTTCCTGAGTCCTCAGCTGATTCTGACAAGGCCTGGGTCCCTTCTTGGCTGTTCTGTTCGGCAGCAATACTGTCTTTGTTCTACTGCTGCTTTCCTCAAAAGGCTTTTACTCTTGGTTTGGCTTCAAAACAGAAGGTTTGTGATGGAGAGGAGACAGGAGCGTGTTCCCTGGAAGACTTGCTGATGACTGAGGCTGCGGCCCAGCAGAGTAAGAAGTGAATCAGCCTCAGTCTGTGCTCCTGGCCTCCTAGAATCTGAGTTCCTTTGGGCCGTTTCAGGGCCCCTTAGAAAGCAGTGCTTGAATTCTTTCTCCAGGTAGCCGTGTGTCAAACAGGACATAGGAAGTGGTTATTGGTTGCCATTGACTGTAATGTCAAGAGCAATAATCTCAACAGAAAATCAATGAGCATGGTTAGTGCTCCCTGCATGGGGCCATGAATCTTCCTGACGAGTCCTGAATCTGTGCTGCTGAGCTCTCAGGTCTCCCAGTCTGCGGTCCTGGAAGTCAGAGTGGTGAGAAGCCAGAGTGGCCTGGTGGCTGGGTAGGAATATCCCTGGTGACATCAAGATGGAGACTCAACCAGGCAGAGCAAGGCCCCAGTGCACTGTGGCACCTGTGGTGGCTGCTTCTGTTGTGAGGACACACGTGCCTCACGTGCGCGTCCCTGTGCTATCTCGGGGTAGGTGATGGTGGTGTAGATCAGAGGCTGCTATGTTTTCGAAAAAGTACAGATTAAACACTGATCAGCTGTAGCAGTCACTAGTTTTACTGATTTGCTTAGAGCAAGGGGAAGCATTAAGGGATTTATGGTGAATAACTTGTTTGGCAGTAGGCATTTTGCCGAGTACGTTAAGGGTATGAGGTTATTTGACCTCGTGACTACTTGATGTCCTTGGTGTGTTATCCTTGCTTCCCCCAGGGAGAAACAGAGGCTTGCAGTGTTTTCATGTGCCCAACACTTTGTCCTTCTTAAGAGGTGCCCGAGGGGAGGGCCCCTCGTCTCCACCCCATGCTCGGCTCAGAGGAGCCCAGGCCATTGGCCCGTGTGACTGTGTAGCCCCACTGCCCACCTCCACGGGTGCTCAGCAGTCACTCTGGGGAGAAAAGAACAGACTGCAGGGTGCTCATCCCTGAGGGGAAAATTCTTCTGCTGTGAGCAGGAGGTGCAAGTGACCCACGTGAATTCCTGAGTGTGGACTTGGGAAGAGATGCTGACTTGAAGCAGCTCACAGTTCTATAAGACTCTATTGTACCAATACAGTGGACATAAATATCTTCATGAAAATAGATAATAGAGCTGGCTGAATGTGGTAGTACACATCTGTCATTCTAGCACTCAGGAGGCAGAGGCAGAAGGATTGTTGTGAGTTTGAGGCTTGCCTGGACTACATAGTGAGCTCAGGGCCAGCCTGAACTACAAAGCAAGACCCTGTCTCAAAAAAACTAAAAACAGTGCCGGGTGTGGTGGCTCACGCCTGTAATCCCAGCACTCGGGAGGCAGAGACAGGAGGATTGCTGAGCTCGATGCTTACCTAGGCTACATAGTGAGCTCAGAGCCAGCCTGAACTACAAAGTGAGACCCTGTCTCAAAAGCAAAAAAAAAAAAAAAAAAAAACTAAAAACAAAACAAAATACCTAGATAATAGGGAAATGTAGGAAGATAATGAGTTTTGATTAATGTCTTAGTTTTTTAATATATTTGATTATGAGTTAATATAGTATGGTTTTAATCATATCAATTCAACAGGTGGCTCACAAAATTCCTAAAATTTAACATTGAGCTCTTGGAACCTGACCCCAGCATCTGTTACATCTGTTTAAACTTGTCTCAAAAAGCCAAACCAGGGCCGGAGAGTTAGCTCAGTGGTTCCGGCGCCTGCCTCGCAAGCTCAAGGACCTGAGTTCGATCCCGGTAACCACATATAATGCTGGGCATGGAGACACGCCCACCAACAATCAACACCGCATACCACAGTGCCGGGCGTGGTGGCTCACGCCTGTCATCCCAGCACTCGGGAGGCAGAGACAGGAGGATTGCTGAGTTCGCGGCGGCTTGCCTGGGCACCATAGTGAGCTCAGGGCCAGCCTGAACTACAACGCGAGACCCTGTCTCAAAAAGCAAAAAAAAAAATTTAAAAAAAAAAATTAAAAAAAAAAAGCCAAACCACAGGGCCGGAGATTTAGCTCAGTGGTTCCAGCACCTGCTTCGCAAGCGCAAGGTCCTGAGTTTGATCCCAGTGACCACATAGAATGCTGAGCATGGTGACTCACACCCACCAGCCATCAATACCACCTACCACAGTGCTGGGTGTGGTGGCTCAAGCCTGTAATCCCAGCACTCGGGAGGCAGAGATAGAAGGACTGCTGAGTTCAGGGCTTGCCTGGACTACATAGTGGGCTCAGGGCCAGCCTGAACTACAAAGCAAGACCCTGTTTCAAAAAAAAAAAAAAAAAAAAGGCAAACCACAAAGAAGGCCGAAAGAGAGATGGATCCATTATGATGGATGATGGCTGCCTTCATGACTCCTAATCCTGGACTCACATTGCAGTTTCTTCCTTCCAAAGCTCCTCATTTGGTTTTGTTCTTTTTTTTTCTTTTGAGACAAGTTTCTCCTATATAATCTAGACTGGCCCTAAACTCACAGTGATCCTCCTGCCTCAGCTTCCTGAGTACTGGGATTACAGGCATGTGTGCCACCATACTCATATCTTCTTTTCTTTGGTTCTTGGTAGTTTCTTTTAAAAGGACTTCCTAAGGCCTGGCATGATGATGCACTCCTATAGTAGTAATCTTAGCCCACAGGAGGCTGAGGCAAGAGGCAAGAGGACTGCTATGAGTTTGAGCCCAGCCTGGACTATACAGAGTTTAAAGCCACCTGAACTACATAATGAAGGTCATGCCTCAAAAATAAAGTCAAATAAAAGTGCTTCCTACCGAAGGTGCTGATGTGTGACAGGTTTGCTGCCCACCTGCTGTCCCCTGAGCTGTCTGTCCCCCAGTGGCTCACAAGAACGCCCCTCCCCCCACCTGATGTGCCGTCCCTGCAGCCCCATCCCTGCCTGGAACCTCAGCCCGCAGCCCCAGCTGGCAGGAGAGAACTGGGTGCTCATATTCAGCTGTGAGGTATACACCTCTCCAGCCTTCTCTAAGCCCTCTGTGCTTATTTTATCTTGCTTAGACAATGAGCTGTCTAACAAAAAATTTCCTTGTGACACCTCTCTGTGTGTGAATGTGCTTATGCCAAGAGTATGTCTTGCACCTGGTAAAACCTGTAAATATCAGCTACTGTTATTACCTCTTCCTCTGAGAGGATTTCAACAGAGCACTTTTCACAAGAATCACTCTCCTGGGAGAGCCACCCGTTGTGCCCCTACTGTGTGTTCTGTCCTATGCAAGCTGTGGGATCCCCTGGGTCATGGCACCAGGGTCTTTGGACCACATGTCTGTCACAGTGTTTTCTGGGGCCATGAGTGTGGGCTGGACCTGCTGTAGCCTGAAAGGAGATGGGTGCATACAGCGTGGACAAGCTGTCTCAGACAGGACCACCCTGCCTCAGAGTGACATACTATGACAGGAAGGAGGTTTTATTAATGTGCAGTATAGATCTGTTCATCAGTATAGATGCTCACAACTGCATATGAAGTGAGAGTTTCACCCTCTTCCGAGGCAGCCTGGTGCTCCCTTGTGAGCATATACCACGCTTTCCTCCCCCAGTGCTCCGTAACAGGGGCCTGGCTGAGTCTGTTCTGGTTCCGTTTCCTCTGCGTGTGCAGCAGTGTGGGAGTCCCAGGACAGCAAATATGTCTGAGTTTCCTGCAGGGGCCTCCATGTTATTTTCACAGTGGCTCTGCTGCCTCCATCCCCACCCAAGGAACAGAGTCTCTTCCCTCCACACCTCAGTGACAGTTGTCATCTTTGTCCTTGGAGGAAAAGCCATGTTGACAAGCATGAGGTGATAGCTAGTTGTGGTTTTAGATTTCATTTCCCTTAGGATTAGTGATGTTCTCCACCGCATTGGTGTCTTCTTTTGAGGAACGCCTCTCTGGTCCTCTGCGTGTGTTCTGACCAAGTTGCCGTTGAGTTACTTGCGTTCCTTGAGTAGTGTGTACTTTATCCCCTTTCAAAGATCTGGGTTTGGAAATACTCTCCCCAGTAATTTCCCAGGAGGGTGTTTCCTTTGCTGTACACAAGCCTTTTAGGTTGAAGGAGTTCTGCTTATCTCATCATGCTTTTGTTGGTGAGGAAAAGGACTGATTGATTGATTGATTGATTGAGAGAGACAGGGTCTCACTATGTTGTCTGGGCTGACCTGAACTTACCATGTAACCCAGGCTGGGCTTAAATTGTTGCCCACCTGCCTCAGCCTCTCCCGAGTACTCAGATTACAGGCGTGTGTGAGCATAGGAAAGGCTCTAACGTGCTGGAGGAGCTAGAGCAGGTCCAGGAGCAGGGCCTGGTCTGATCTGCATTTTCCTTGCCACCTTCTCTGGCTTCGTATCCCTCAGCAGACAGATGCTCCCCAAGCGCAGCATCATGCAGCCTCCATATGGCCTTTGCATACCCCTCAGCAGAGAGCCTTGTGCTTAATTATGGCAAGTGCTTCCTGGCTCCTGGCCTGCAGGCTCCTGGATGCTGGCAGTGCCTGTCACACCACCTCCCTTCCACCTCGTTTTGTTTCGGGGAACACTTGTCTTCTTTGCTAACCGCATAGACTTCTGCAGCAGCTACAGCGGGGCTGGCTAGTAATTTCTTCCTCTGGCCTGTGAAGTAGGACTTGAGAATTTGCAGCCCTCATCTGATTACTTCGGACAGTCGTGTCCCCCAGCGACACCAGCACACTGGAGTTTCATAAGCCTAGGTTGTCAGTGAACCTGCTCCCAGGAAACCTTCAGGTGAACATCAATTTTAAAAGGATCGATCTCCCCCCCACAACAGAGGTTAGGGTTGCACATGGATCGCTTTTCGTGTCATGTAAGAAACGGCACTGTGGGTACCTGTGTCCTCTGCCCATTTCAGAACCGTTGGTGGAATTAAGAGCAAGTGTCAGGAAACTTAGGAGCAGACGGGAGCCACCCAGTCCTGCTTCCTGCCCACTCCTACTGCCCTTCCATGGGCCTGGGTTTGGGGGGAGCAGGCTGCCCTCACAGCTCCTCACCCAGAATCACGATAGGCCCCTCGACTGCGAGCCACTGTGTGACAGCTGTGCTCCAAGCCCAGTGCCGGGGCTTTGTGCACATTCTGTCTGTCCTGAGCCAGATTTGACATCAAACCAAGACCCGGGAGGCTCAGAAGCTCACTGGGACAGCAGCGCCAGCATTCACACTTGGGACATTGGAGTTTGGAGTCTATGTTTCCGTGCTCTGTATGTAAACCACAGCTTCGGAGCCGGGTGCAGTGGGGTCGCCTGTCAGCATGGTGCTTTGTCCCCAGAGCCTCTTGTGCCTGGAACCAGGCTAGACATGGGGTGCTGTCTCCCCAGTGGGTCAGTCATGAGTGGGTTCACAGCTGGATGTGCTGCAGGAGCTGGGACCTGGCAGCAGGGGTCGCTGGGGTGTGACCTGTAGGGTCCAGGTCCCTTCCTGCTCAGTCACAGGCATCTGGGGCTCTGCCACCCGTTGTTTCCAAGTTTGTCTGCAGCTAGGGACTGAAACTTCTGAAGCTGGGAGCCAAAATAAGTTGTGGGTGGTGTCAAATATTTTTTCCCAGTGGTGCAGAGGTGACGGAGATACTACCTACTAAGAGACTGAGGCAAGGCCTCATGCCTGGTTCAGGGCCAGTCTAGGCCGCTGAGCAAGAGCCTCTCCCAAAATAAACAAAGGGCTGCGGATGTAGCTCAGTGGTAGTGTGTCCAGGACTCCATCCTTAGTACCTCAAACAATAATAAATTGGTGCTCTGAAGTGGTTTTAGAAACATTAGAGAAATTGAGAACACAACGTTCACAGTGTTGTCAGCTATATTAGAGGGAAATACCAGGGCTCAGAGACAGCAGTTTTCAGGGGTATACCTGCCCGCTGTTGTCTGCACTGTACAGCCGGTTCCCTGCTTTTCTTGGCTTTGCCTGTGCTGCACACACCCCTCATGCATGGGCCTGTAATCCCAGCACTTGGGAAGCTGAGGCAGGAGGATCGCTGCAAGTCCAAGGCCAGCTTGGCTAAATAGTTCACAGCCAGCCTGAGCAACATGGCAAGACCTTGTCTCAAAAAACAAAAAAACAAAACAAAAACTGCGTCTTGGCAGCCTCATGAGGCTGCATGTCCCCCAGAGCTGGGAGTGTGATGCATGATGCTGAGGCCCCCTGGACCAGCTGTCCCCTGATGAGCCAGCCAGTTCAAGCAGAAGGGAAGCAGCTTTCTGATTTCTGGGGATTCTCCCCCCATCCCCACCCATCTGCTGACCCAGGTGCAGAGGCTTCAGGGTGGCTCCAGTCACAGAGGGACGCTGTGTTTGCAGTGTCACTCACAGACAGGAACTGATGGTGTGTGGTGAGGGGTTACGTCCCTGCCACACGACCCACGGGCAGAGACTTGTGCCTCCCGCAGGCCAGGCCCTCTGAGTGTGAGCCCTCCCTGGATCTGACCCTCCTACAGCAGTGGCCTCATGGCACATGGGCTCCTGTCACCCGCCCTGACCACCAACTTTGGAGCCTGATACCTGGAGACTGCAGCCTGGCCGCCTGGCTTCTCACTTTCTGACCTTGGCGTGACGCTGCCAGCCAGCAGTGAAGCATGGAGTTGGTGTTTAATGCTTTGCCCTTTTAGGAACCTTGCGTCACTGATCAACAATGATGTGAAAGCTCAGAGGCTCATCGTTCATCTGGGAAGCTGCCCTGTGTGTGACTCTTATCCTATGTTTAAAAAATCCCCTCATGGGCCAGAGATTTAACTCAGTGGTTCCAGCACCTGCCTGGCAACACAAGGCTCCTGGTTCGATCCCCAGTAACCACATGAACAATACAGGGTGTAGTGACTTACACCCACCAGCAATCAGTACCACATACCACAATGCCAGGTGTGATAGCTCACACTTGTCATCCCAGCACTCAGGAGGCAGAGGCAGGAGGGTTTCTGTGAGTTTGAGGCTTGCCTGGGCTACACAGTGAGCTCAGGGCCATCCTGAACTACAAAGTGAGACTCTGTCTCAGAAAAAAAAAAAATCCCCTGAGCTGGATGTAGAGGTGCATGGCTGTAATGCTGACACTCTGGGAATCTAAGGCAGGAGGATGAAAATTTCAAGCCCAGCCTTGGATGACTAGTGAAATCCTGTATCAAAAAGCAAAAAGTGGGCCGGAGATTTAGCTCAGTGGTTCCGGCACCTGCCTTGCAAGCGCAAGGTCCTGAGTTCGATCCCGGTGACCACATGGAATGCTGGGCATGGTGACTCACGCCCACCAGCAATCAATACATACCACAGTGCCGGGCGTGGTGGCTCATGCCTATAATCCCAGCACTCGGCAGGCAGAGACAGGAGGATTGCTCAGTTCGAGGCTTGCCTGGGCTACATAGTGAGCTCAGGGCCAGCCTGAACTACAAAGCGAGACCCTGTCTAAAAAAAAAAAAAGAAAGCAAAAAATGGCAGGTGATCCATTCAGAGCGGATATCCTGACTCAATCCCAGGTATTACAAGAGAAGGAGGAAAAGAAAGGACAGTCTTCTGCCTCCATCACTATCCCTTTCACTGTTGGATGTCGCATCCTGACGACCTAATCCAGGCCCCTTTGGCTGTCCCTTCAGCCATCTCCCAGGAGACAGACCTGCCCAGTGAGCCCCCCATAGCATCTCCATCACCCCTTTGCCTGCAGCTGGCTTAGTGAAGAAATAACGAGAGGCATCACCAGCCCCCCAACATCATTTTCGATGTGGACATAGAAAGCCTGTTTTCTCAAAGTACAGTGAAGGAAGGGCATTCCTTCCAGTTTCAATTCTTTAAACCCTGGAGACTCTGGCCCACGGTGGAGTGCTTACCTGGCAGCAGGGAGGCCCTGGGGCTCCAGCACGGCAAAAACATAAAACATGAGGGATGTGTCATCCTAGCACTCGGGAGTCTGAGACAGATTTGCTGCCCACTGAAGGCCAGCATGGGCTGCACAATGAGGCCATGTCTCAAAAAGCCCAAGGAAACAAAAAGGAGTCTGACCTGGAAGCTGCCCCATACAGAGTACTGAGCTGGGTGCTGGAAAGGAGATGGCTAAGTCCGGGGCTGCACTCAGTGGCTCCTGGCCACTCATTCATTTCAAAGACTATCTGGGTAGTGCCTGATGCACTGTGACTTGTGCCCCCCAAGCATCTGCTGTGTCAGGCAAAGGGCCCAGCGCTCCAGCGTGTGTAAAGCGGTGTAACTTCCCCAGTCAGGAAGCTGATGGGGGCGGGGCACAGACCTAAGATCGGGACCTGACGTGCCTTTGAATGCTTCATTCTCCATCTTGGGTGCTGTCACCTGGCTTGGCTGGCATTTGTCTTGCTGCTGTGCTGTGAGGCTGGTGTTCTTCCAGCCCTGCTGATGGGGGCTGATCCTTGCCTGTGGTCTCACGGATGGTGACACACACACACCTGGACCCAAGCAGGGCTCCCTGGCCTAGTGCACCTGCAGTAATGGAGCACAGAGGGCAGCCATGGGGTGGGGTGTGTGTTGGTCCACTGTGGTGGGAGGTTCAGGAAGAGGAGGAGAAGACAGAGCCTCATGGTGGCCAACATCCTGCTTCTCCCAGCCTGTGGGGACCAGCTGGGTACTTAGGCAAAGCTGCTCTGTGGGAGACGAGCCGCTTCTCTGCTGTGATTTTATGGCCACCTCTGGGCTTTGGGCTTTGTCCATCTTAATTAACGGCAAACCACTTCATCGCTCTATTTCTTAGCAACCATTAAATAAATCATCAGATGTATGAGTAGCGGGTAGCAGTGGAATGCATTAATAATTGAGAGCCCTGAAATAGACTTGTTTTTGCAGCTTGCCAAGAATATTGGGAATGCGGGCTTTAACGAGATTATGGAGTGCTGCCTGCCAGCCGAGGACACCGTCAAGCCCAACCCGGGCAGTGACATGTAAGTACGGGCCTGGCTGCTGTTGCTTCCTGAACAAAAACGTGCCTGCAAGTCAGGGGAATAATAGGTCTTGGGTATATCAAGTGTCATTTTTTTCTTCTTCTTTTTTTCTTTTTGAGACAAGGTCTCCCTCTATAGCCCAGGCTAGCCTCAATTTATAATGATCCTCCTGCTTCATCCTCCCATGTGGTGAGATCACAGGTGTACACCACTACGTCCAGCCAGTTTTTATTTCTGAAATGGAGGTTTTCTTTCGTCTCCCTCTCCCTCTCTCCTCACTTGTGTCCCTATTCTTTCTCCCTGTCTTACACTGGCACCTTTTTTATGTGTCCATATAGAAATCTGTTGTAGCCTGATTTCTCCTTTTAGGAAGAGGCGGAAGAACAATCTAGCAGGTGCCCGTGTCCGAAGGCAGTGGGTCCATCTGATGGTCCCCTGCCCTTGTTGTCTCTGCCCGCTTCTCTCAGCTCAGTTCTCTGTGTGTGGATTCTAGGCCTCCATGGGGCAGGTTGTCATGGATACATGATTATGTCACCCTCTGCCTGCGCCCTTCAACTATAGTGTGTTGTTCCCTTTGAAAAAAGCTTATGTGTATGTCTCCTGTTGACCCAGAACCTGACCAGGCAGCGTGTGTAGCTTGTCCTCTACAGGACACTGGCCCAGACAGCGGGCTTTTCTTGCTGGTCTTGTTATAGTTGTGGCCCCCAGACCTGTGATTCTGCAGAGGTGGGGGGCTGTGGTGTGCTGCATCAGAGGCCCGGTCCTGTCTGTCAGGATGGCTATCTGTGCCGCAGGGGGCCTGGGTAGTCACCTGCCCTGCTGGCACAGTGCAAAACAGACAGGAGAGAGACCAGGCCTGGAAGTCGGAATTCCAAGATCTGCCTCTATTGTGTGGGAGGCGGATCTAAGGTATCCTGGTAGGAAAGCAAAAAGTGAGCATGGTTTGTCCGGGAGAAGTGTAAATATACTCAGTGCATCTGTGCAGAAGCAGCCTGAGATGGAGTTAATGGCTTGAGCCCCCTGCAGGGTACAGGTCCCATGGCTTTGCACGTGGGTATAGCCCCTTGGCTGTTTCTCAGGTGTGTGTCTGGGAGTTGCAGGCCGGGGCCTGTGGAGCTCTGTGGTGACAAACCAGTAACACACTCAAGGGACAGGTGGGGACATGTCCACTGCTGGCCCTGCAGGGCCCACATGGCTCGTGGGCCACTGGAGGAGGGAATTAAAGTCAGTTTGAGCCTATATCCTGGAACCAGGAACCCTAACATCCTGGGTTAGACAGCATCTCCCCAAGATTGCAGAATGTGTGGTCTCAGATCAGCATTAATCACAGATGTCCCAGCTACGATCGAGGTGTCAGACCTGTGCTCCTGCCTCGATTGTAGGGACACAGTTCTGAGTGCTCTGCTGCCTCACTGGGTGAGACGGGCTCTCTCCCTTCTCTGAGCCTCAGCCTGGATTCTCTCTAATATAAAGGAGAAGCCAGCATGGCACGGTGGTACACGCCTGTCATCCCAGACTCAGGAGGGAGGCTGAGCCCCGCCTGGGCTGCACAGTGAGCCCCTGTCTCAATGTAAATAAGACAAAGGAAAGCCTGACTGCCCTCCTACCAAAGCTCCATGGAATCAGGAGCGGCACTGTGTTCCAGGTGTTTATTGATGTGGGCCTCCCTGCATCTCCTTACTGTGGGCGTGGGGTCCTCATAATGGGCCAGACTGACTCTGTGGCCTGAAAAAGGCTTCACTATGTTTCTGGGGAGCTTTCCCTAGAAGTGAAGACCAAGATGGAGCTGTTGCGCCCCCGTGTGCTGAGCTTGATTACAGCTGGTTGGCACCTACTTCCCTGCAATTCCCTCAAATGCAGTGACTCTGGTCACCCTGCAACAGTCTCTCATCAGTTGTTTCTTTCAAGGCCCAGGAGCGCGTCGTAAAAGCAGAACATGTGTCTGTGTTGGGGCTGGCTTGAACCTCTCCTTAATGATGCTCTGCCCCTCCTGTGTTCCTGTCCCCACCATGCTCTACACGTTCCCATCTCTACCCTTTGTAGCTGAGCAGTGTGGTGGCAAAGTTCCCTGCCCACTGGTGAAAGCGAGCTTGGGCTCCTGTGCCCCTCCACGTCCGTGCCTCCTCCAGCATCGTGCCTAGACGCTCATGCACACTCTTCTGAGCCATCCCATCCACTTGTCTCGTATTTCCCACACAATATTTGCTTATGGTGGCTTAATAAATATTTAGTGAACTGGGGGGTCAAGGAAATAGCCCAACTTCAGGAAGATAATGTTTTCCTTCCAGACAAAGAGGGCCGAGCTACTTCTAACTTTATGTAAGAACAGCACGCCATCTATAGTGAAGTCTGTTGAGAGGGAAACCAGATAGACTGTGGGGGTGTACAGCCTGTGTCCCTGGGCTATGGGAGTCCAGGTCATGTCTGCTCCAGGGGCCAGAAGGGTTCCTGGCCCTTCAGAAGTTGGGGCCCCTGGCTGAGTACCAGTGACTCAGTCTGTGGATTCATGGCTCTTTCCAAGGATCTCTCAACCTTTAAATGAGAAGGAAGTAGAAGCGGGGCGCCCTCAGGAGGCAGAGCCAGGAGGATCACCATGAGTTTGAAGCAAGCCTGGGCTACTGAGTGAGTCCCTGTCTCAGAACAATGAAGAGAACAAAGCAGGAAGAGCCTGCTAGCTCCCAGACCTCCCCAGAAGAGGGCCTGTGGGCTGGCGGAGGCATTGGCCTCACCCTGGGCCAGTCCGTCTGCAGCCCCAGGACAGGCTTGCTTTCTGCTTGGGGTTCCCTCGCTTGGCCCAGGCACTCTGAGGGGGCAGTGGTGTCATGTCGTGTGGACATGGGCATCCACAGGCCTTCCCTGTGGGGTGGTCAGCAAGGGGCCGAGTGCTGGCCCAGCAGGATCACATGTGACTTGCAGTGTGGCCCAGCCTGGGGTCACCCTCAGGAGACCAAGACTTAACTCCTGGTCCTGTTTCCCGGGGACTAGAATGCTGGGGTTCCCTGTGTCTCACTGCATCCTGCAGTGGCCCATGAGTTGCGGTGGCCACAACTCACACACACAGGCAAGGTGTCATTTGCCGTGGTTGCATAGGGCCAGGCTGGGCCACCTGAGTGGCGGCTGGGCTGTCTGACCACCTCTTTTTTTTTTTTGAGACAGGGTCTCGTTTTGTAGTTCAAGCTGGCCCTGAGCTCTCTATGAAGCCCAGGCAAGCCTGGAACTCAGCAATCCTCCTGCCTCTGCCTCCTGAGTGCTGGGATTACAGGTGTGAGCCACCACGCCCGGCACTGTGGTATGTGGTATTGATTGCTGGTGGGCGTGAGTCACCACGCCCAGCATTCCTATGTGGTTACCGGGATCGAACTGAGGACCGTTGCACTGGCGAGGCAGGCGCCGGAACCACTGAGCCAAATCTCCGGCCCTCTGATTACCTCTTGAAGTGGACTTTGGCCTGCCCCTTCCTCCTGCACTGCCCTGTCTGACCCTCGGGAGTGCCTCCCACAACTCCTTGTTGGAGCAGCTGGAGGGCTTGTGTAGGCGGTTTCTTGACCCTGCGTTCTTGGTGCATTCAAGGGGAAAACTTATATTTGGGTTTTTCTGACACGTTTGTTGGCAGCTTTATTGAAGTCTAAATTACATTCATTTAAAAGTGTACAGTTCAGTGCCTTTTTGAGTAATTAACAGAGCTGTGCAATCATTGCCACAACTTTATCTTACCTTTATTTATTTTTGACATGAGATCTTGCCTTTTGGCCTTAGGCTGGCCTTGGACTTGCTACCTTCCTACCTCAGCTTCTTGAGTAGCTGGGATTACAGGTGTGTTCCTGGCTCAGTCTCTTTTCTGTTTCACGTTATTGGCAGTTCTAGGGACTGAACACAGGACTTTGAACTGAGCTACATCCCTAACCCTCAACCTCAGTATTTTTCTTCACCCTAATAGGAAACTTAAGTTTCCCTGTGTACCTAGCCACGGGCAACCCATTTTCTGCCCACACATTGGCCACTTGGACATGGCTGGACATTCCACGTAAGTGGAGTCAGCACGTGTGTCCTGGTGTCTGGGTTCTTTGCCATAACACACAATTTAGAACTCATCCTCTCAGACCGGTGCTCCGCCCCTTTCCTACTGAAGCTCTGCTCCTGCCCAGTGAGGTGCACCAGCGTTTCCTCATCCGGCCCTCAGCCCCTGCAGAGGCTGCTCCATGGCAGGTGCCCTGACTGGATTGTAGTGAGGCCCGTGCTCACTGCGCTGTCTCCATCTGTCACTGGCACCACCCAGGTCCTTGGTGTCGCTGGCACTGTGGAAGGCTCAGTCCTGACTATGGCTGCTATTTCTTTTTGCCCACTTTGAAGTTCAGCTGCACTTTCCATAGTTCTAGGACTTCCTGTGCACTCTGCTCACGTGGTTACACATGTACTCTTGCTTTCACACTGTGAGACTCCATCGTGTGCCACTTCACGATCACAGTGGAGGCTGGATAGCTAAAGTCCTTACTCAAGTTCAAACCGCCGCCTGCAGTAAGAGTAGGCCTGAGCCCTGGCTCCCCTGGTGTTGGCACCCTTGGGGCTCCTTGAACCTGAGCCTGTTAAAACGTTACAGAATAGCCGGGCATGGAGGCTTATGCCTGTAATCCCAGCACTTGGGAGGCAGAGACAGGAAGATTGGCGAGTTAGAAGCCATCCAGGGTTACAGTAGAGAGTTCAGGGCCAACCTGAACTGCAAACTGAGAAACACAGAGAACACAGATCTGTAATCCCAACTAATGAGGAGGCTGAGACAGGAGGATTGCAAGTTCGGGATCAGCCTGGGCAATTTTTTTTTGGAGACAGGGTCTTGCTTTGTAGTTCAGGCTGGCCCTGAGCTCACTATGTAGCCCAGGCAAGCCTGGAACTTAGCAGTCCTCCTGCCTCTGCCTCCCAAGTGCTGGGATTACAGGCATGAGCCACCACGCCCAGCATGGTATGTGGTTACCAGGATCGAACTCAGGGCCTTGCACTTGTGAGGCAGGCACTGGAACCACTGAGCTAAATCTCCAGCCCAGCCTGGGCAATTTTTAATATCCCATCTCAAATTAAGAAAAAGGCCAAATCCTGAAATACAAAGCAAGGGTAGGCAGAGGTTGGTGCACAGAACTTCAGGACAGCCTAAAGGAGGCAGCTGAGGGAACAGGTGTGGTTGTCCCTCTGGCCACCTGTCCCTACAGCTGGGTGCAGCCTGGGACCACTGAAGGGTCACAAGAGCAGGGGCTGCAGGCTGGGGAGGCTCCACTCCTCCACAGTGGGTGAGGCTGGGCTGTGTAGGTGCTGCTGATGCCCAGCAGGTGAGGGAAGGGCTTCTGTGCATCTCCCAGCGATGTCTGCTTCCAGGAACGCGAGGAAGGACTACATCACTGCCAAGTACATCGAGAGGAGGTACGCACGGAGGAGGCACACCGACAGTGCCGCGAAGCTCCATGGCCTATGTGAGGCCGTCAAGACCAGGGCCATTTTCGGACTGCTGCAAGCCTACGCCGACGGTGTGGACCTCACAGAGAAGATCCCGCTGGCCAATGGCCACGTAAGCATGGCTCCTGCTTGGGGGGTGGGCAGCACACTGGCCCAGGCCACCCACTGCTGCCGAAACGGCAGCATTTGTGCACAGTGCTTGGGGACCAGAACTTTTTCAGCTTTTTCCAGATTTTGTAATATTTGTATAATAGCTAGTGAAGTATCTTAGGGATGGGACTAGGTCTAAATGGGAAATCACTTATGTTTCATACACATCTTCCTTACATGCATAGCATGGGTAATTCTGTACAGTGTTTTTATTTTATTTATTATGTTATTGAGGACTGAACCCAAGAACTTCATACTGGGGATATATCTCCAGACCTTTACTTTGAGACAGGGTCTCTTGCCCAGAGTTGGCCTTGAACGTACTGTGTAGCCCAGGTTGATTTTGAACTTATAGCAATCCTCCTGCCTCAGCCTCCTGAATGCTGGGATTATGCACTATCACAACTGCCCAGCCCTTGATCCTTGCTTTAAAAGCATATCTATTTGGGGAGAAGTAAGTGGATGGAGTATAGGAAGCCAGGGGAACCTTCCTGGATTCATTGTACAAAGCCCTGCTTACTGGCTAACATGCTGTCATTGACGCAGAGGGAACTTAGGGATCTGGAGGAGTCGGACATGAAGCTCTGACTCTGTCAGTGCTATGGAGGAAGGAGGCCTAGGCCAGTCTCTGGCTTGCACATCCCTAGGGTAGAGATCAAAGTTTAAGCTACCACTGAAATTGCAGAATGGCTTGGTTTTCAGGAGCCAGATGAGACGGCACTGCATCTCGCAGTCAGATCTGTGGACCGGACTTCTCTCCACATCGTGGACTTTCTGGTACAGAACAGGTGAGTGTGTTCACGTCCCCAGAGGCCTTGTCCCTCATCCCGGAGATTCTGAGAAGGAATCAGGCACTAGCTCAGTTGTGCTGCTGCAGTGCTGGCTTCTGCAGGAGCTGAACAGGGACTGCGGGGCCGAGGAAGGGTCGCCACTTTGGGGTACTGCCAGGGAGGCCTCAAGCCCCAGAAGCTCCAGAGGCACCAGGCTTCCTGAGCAGGTGCAGTGTGAGGGGAAGGGGAGCCACACGCCTGCCCTGTGTCTGTGCCAGTATGCACTGCCTGCTGTGGCTGGCCCTGCCTCTTGAGAGGTGCACAGGCCCCATGGATCCATCACAGCACTGTAGCAGCGCTCCCTCCCACCTGTACTTGGGGACCCTCTGGCAGGTGTTGACTCCCTGACCCTGGTTTTGGGTGACTGTCATGGAGCAGATGAATGTGCTCTCACTGGAAAAGAAAGCT
Organism: Thryonomys swinderianus; assembly: GCA_004025085.1. NCBI lineage: Eukaryota > Metazoa > Chordata > Mammalia > Rodentia > Thryonomyidae > Thryonomys > Thryonomys swinderianus. Next base: position 22,473 of record PVIC010004950.1, on the reverse strand, counting down.
CCGCAGTGTAAAACTGATTTGCAGTTTCCGCTTCTCCCTGCCATTCTTGGGAGAAGACTGAGGAACCAGCCAGGAAGTGGGGAGCCAGGGTCATGCAGTGGGCACATGGACCCCTGTCCTTGGAGGGCCAGCCTGGCCCCTGGCCCACACCCGCTGACTTTGGGCTCCTTTAAAGGTGGATGGTGCCCTGTCCCACCCATCTCGGGGACAGGGTGGCGCCCTGATCACAGTCCACTCCCACCGCCCCCACTTCAGTGTCTCTCCCTTCTGTCATCACTCCGGCAGTGGGAACCTGGACAAACAGACGGGCAAAGGCAGCACAGCCCTGCACTACTGCTGCCTGACCGATAACGCCGAGTGCCTCAAGCTGCTGCTGCGGGGCAAGGCCTCCATCGAGATAGGTGAGTCCCAGTCTGGGAATGCTGCCCGCTATTGCTGGGGAGACACTGCCCAGCTTGCTCCCATTATGCACCTGCGGCCCCATGAAGGGTCCTGCTGTCACCACCCTTCATCCCTCTTCTGGTGGCCCTGACCTCTGTGACGCTGCAGGGGCAGAGTCTGCCATGCTGCTGAGGAAGTGTTGAGCCAGGGCCACATCTGCTGTGAGGCCATGCCTCTCCTTAAAGAGTAGTCAGATTACTTGGAACACAGTCCAGCTTCCGGGTTTAGAGGCTGCTTAGGAGTTTGTGCCATTTGTCCAGCGTGTGGTGCGTGCCTGGAGACCCACCTCCTTGGGACCTAAGACAGACGGCTCGCATGTTGGAGGCAGCCTGGATGACTGAGGGATCCCCTCTTCTCGAAGTGCAGTGGTTTGGGATGTGGCTCGGTGGTCAAGCTCTCATCTCAGGTAGCACACAGGAAGCCGAGTCCCACGTTGAAGCCCTAGAACTGCAAAGTGTTTTACTGCAGTCCATGCATAGGACTGGGTGCTGGTGCTCATGGTGTGAGGAGTAAGAGGAGCTGCTGCATTCAAGGACTTAGAGTTGTGTGTTCATTTTTCTTTTTTTCTTCTTTCCTTCCTTCCTTCTTTTTTTTTTTTTTTTTTTTTTAATTAGACAGGGTCTCTCTGTATAGTCCAAACTAGTCTCACACTTTGGTGCAGTCCTCCTGCTTCAGCCTCCCGAGTGCTGGGATCACAGATGTGTGCCACCACACTTGGTTCTGCATATTGACTTAATTTGTTGCCTGCCCAACAGTTTTATTTTCTCAGTGCAAACCTTGTGTTAAATTCTTAGCTTCTCAGCTGGGTATGCGGCCTGGGTACCTAGGATGACCCTGTCTCAAAAAACAGGAAGAACAAAAGGCCTCTTAAGTTTCTCTACTGTGATTCATCCAGTATAATCACAAGAGAGTTCTCACACACAATTTAACTGAGTGCTGCCTCCCTGCTTGACTGTGAAATTGCCCGGAGAGCAGGACTGTGCCATAGAACCTCTCTTCCCCTTGGACTTTCAGCGAACGAGTCTGGAGAGACCCCGTTGGACATTGCCAAGCGCCTGAAGCATGAGCACTGTGAGGAGCTGGTGAGTGAGTCCCTGGGCGGACCAGGCTGGGGAGTCTTTGTGAGGCAGGCGGCGCCCCCCTGTGGTGACATGAGGAACTGCCGGCACTCACCTTTTGGGGCTCAGGCTCCCTCCTCTTCACTTGGCACATCCCACGCCCAGCTCCTGTCCTGCTGTCCCTGGTTACCCTGTGCTGGAAGAGTAGGCAGTGAGGCCTACTCTTGAGGCCAGTAGAAAGAGCTGGCGTGCAGTGGGGCTGTGCCTCTGGGTGGCTGCTGCGTGGGTGGCATCATCTGCTCCGCTGCTCTGCATGGCTGCTGTCCTGTGAAGCAGTTGGTATGAGCTGAAGTGCTGCATCAACAGAGCTGGAGTAGTCAGTGCTGCTTGGCACAGGGCCAGGCACTTCTTCCTGCTCTGGGTCACACAACTCTGGCTCTGGGGAGACTGCCCCGCCCTCCACATCCAAGCCTCCAGAGCAAAGCCTGCTGTCAAGCCAGCGGCCCCAGGAGGGAAGTGGCTGGTCACTCAGCTCACTCTCCAGGGCTCAGATTCCCGCATAGGCCGGGTGGGCAGAGCCTGCTTCCGTCTACCTGCTGGTGGTCGTCACTTTAGGTTCAGACAGCCCCGGCTGTGTGCCCTCTGTAGACCCCTAGCTCCCGTGGCCAGGGGGTTCCCATGTCAGGGAGACTCTGTGAGGCATGCAAAGGGCAGGGTGTTCACCCCAGACGAGGGCCTGACATGGACTCCGTGGATGGAGTGCAGGCCCGCCCCAGGCATGGACACCGGAGGGTGCTGCCCCTGGGCTGGGTGTGTGCACAGCGGCCTGACCACCCTGTTGTTCACAGCTGACCCAGGCGTTGTCTGGGAGGTTCAACTCCCACGTCCATGTCGAGTATGAGTGGCGGCTGCTCCACGAGGACCTGGATGAGAGTGACGACGACGTGGAGGAGAAGCTGCAGGTCAGGGCGGCGCTGTGCCATGGCAGGGGGTGCTGAGGTGGGACGGGACCCAGCTCACTCACGCCAGCCACGCTTCTTGCTCTCAGTGCAGTCCTAGGTTCCGCCCTGCAGTCTCCCTTGTGTTCCCCGATCTTCTCAGTGGGGCAGCTGCCTCCCTTCTGCTGTGAGGATTTGTGTGGAGAGGCCTGCGATGGTGGGTTTGGAGAGGGTACCCTAGCCAAGCTGCGGACCCTCCACTGAAATCCTCACGCAGCCCCGGCAATCTCTGAGCCCAGCCCTGCCTCTCCTGGTCGGTGACTTTGAGCCTCAGAGAGGGCGATGTGGCTGAAGAGAAGCAGCTGTTGCCAGGAGAGGGCTGTGCTGTACCTCTGAGTTCCTCCTTTGCACTCAGAGCAGGCCCAGGCATGGCCACCTTCACCTAGTCTGGAAGCAGAGGCCGAGCCCCAGCAGGTCCCTCCCAGCCCCACTCCTTTCAGCTGTGACCCCGCCCCTCAGTGCAGAGGGGCAGGAAGGCTGACGGAGCATGTGGCACTGGGCACCGTGTTGTGCCTCGCTCTTATGTTCCACGAGAGAGCCGGAGGGTGTCCTGTTAGGGAAGCACGATGCCAGAGGCAAGAGGTGCCTAGGTAGCCACCTTTCTGCAGCCCGTCAGATTAGCTTTGTTCCTGAAGCAGTAACAGCTGTGCTTACTGTTCCTTAAAACATAGAATAAGAAGCTTTATCCCTGACTTAACTGCAAAACAGCACCAAACACAGAAGAGCTGACTCATTTCATACTTACCTGCCTTTGGAAAAACATGCTGAGAGGCAGAGGCAAGAGGATTGTCACAAGTTCCCTGCCGGCCTGGGCTACATAGTGAGCTCATGGCCGGTGTGGTCTATAGAGTGAGACCCTGTCTCAAAAAACAAAACCAAAACCAAAAATACCCCCCCAGTTTGAACCCCGGCCCCAGATCACCTCTTCCAGTGCACAGGTCTCACATTCCTGTCTCAGGAGCAAGTGAGGAAGTCAGCAGTGGTCCTGGCCTGGCAGCAGCAAGACCCCTGCTTGGGTGGGGTCCCAAGACCCACCTCCCCTTCAAGCAGAGCCGAGCCTGGGGTGCTGTGCCCTCTGAGCTCCTGCTGGGCACCTGGCACTGTCCTGGCTCAGCAAAGCCAGAGAGGCGCTCCGCTCTGGTCATAGCCAGCATGGCCGAGCCATGATTTTCCACCTGAGTTTCCAGTAAAGGCAGCAAGGGGACTTGCAGATATTAAAGATTCCAGGCTCACAAAGTAAAAATAGAAGTTTTTTGTTACAACCACTCAGCTTTGCCAGGAAGGATCTGAAGCAACCAGAGACAACATGTAAATGACAGCTATTTCACAGGGGTGGTGGCCACAGACTGGGGTCTGTGCCCTTGGTGGTTGGCAGCTACACGGCCCCAGGAAGGCCCCACAGGTCCACTCCAGGGAGACCGGCTCCATCTCATGCCCACCCGCCCTCCCCCACAGCCCAGCCCCAACCGCCGGGAGGACCGACCCGTCAGCTTCTACCAGCTGGGGTCTGGCCAGCTTCCGCCCAGTGCCGCGTCTTTGGCTAAGGACAAGCCACGGAGCTTTGTGCCCAGCATCCTGCAGAACGAGACCTATGGAGCCATCCTGAGCAGCAGCCCGCCCCTGGCCCAGCCCGCAGCCCCCAGCACTGCTGGTGCCCCCCCTCTCCCGCCTCGGAACCTGGCCAAAGGTATGGACAAGGCTCTGGTTTGGGCTTCAGGAGTTTGTCGCTGCTTTGCCCCAACCTGGTGACATGGCTCCCTGCTGGGGAGTCAGTTTCCCTCTGTGCCCTGAAGGTCTCCACTGTCTCCAGATGCGTAGTGTGGCAGAGCCCTGGCCTGGTCCTTGTTCCAGGCAGAGGCGTGGTGCTGTGTGCTGGGGGCAGCCAGGCTGCCCAGCTGATGGTGGGCCTGGCGCTAGGCAGATACTGCATCCCCACCCTGGGTCTTCTCCACTTGGCACTCTCCATGTTGGTACTTTCTTCCTCTCTGTCTGCATCTGGCCAGCTTGGGCCCTGCTCTTACTTCTTGTCCCTAAGGTCCCTGTGACAAAGGGAAAAACTCAGAGAGCACTGCCTGGCCTAGCAGTGGGACAGCCAAGCTCCCCCTCACCTCCATTACTGTACCCTGAGGGCTGGCGCGGCTCCACGGGTGACGTCTCTGCTTTTGCCGATAGAGACTACACGCCAAGGGGGAGTAGCCTGTCCCAGGCAGAGCTCAGTGGGCCCATGCTCCCAAGCAGGCCGGTGGCTGCAGCCCCTTCCTGGGCTGGGGCTCCCCTGTGGGCAACGGCCAGCAGATCCCCTGCGGCAGGGCAGGGCCACTCTGGTGGCTGCGGAACAGGAGTGTTTCAGCCTGTGCTCGGGGAGCAGGAGGAAGTGCTGAGCAGTGTTCCGTTGCTCAGTCCTTGGAGCTGGGGGACCTTCCAGCACGGACTATAGAACCGTCATGGTCATCTGTGGGCCGTCGCCTCGGGCAGATGTTCTGAGAGCAGGCCCAGATGCAGCCCCCTCACCTGCCGCTCAGTCCCCACAGGCAGCCTAGACATCGAGGGCCTGCGGCTGCAAGGCCAGGCCAAGGCTGCCTCCCAGGCTTACAGGCAGTAAGACTTACCCAGTGTCTCCTCCACCATGTCCCATGTCCCGCGGCCCCAGCTGCGTACAAATGCAGGAAGACCTGGTGGCCAAGGGACGTGCCCACCCCACTCCCAGTGTGCATTGGCACGTGTGTCACGGAAGAGGGGTTTCAGTCACTCCCTTGGGCAAGCTCCTGGCCTTGGCTCCGTGGTTTCTGGGAAGCAGGTTTCGCCATTTGCTTTTCCCATGCTTTTGGCTGTCCTTGTCCGCAGCGCCTTCATTTGGAGGCTGCCTCCCTGCTGACCAGCCTGCGCATGGTGTCAGGACAGGGGACAGGGAGGGTGCCGGTGCCACTGGGTCTGCACTGCGCAGCCGTGCTCTTTATGGGAGACAGAGGCTGCCCCAGACCCAGGCGGGGATGCAGGTGTGGCCTGTGTGCTCTGTGGGCGGCACTCGGGAAACAGCTCTGACTAGGGACACGCCATCTTCGAGGGTCCCCTGAGCCAGTGTGAAGCAACAGTGTTGGCAGGTGGGTGGCTCAGCCCTTCCGTCCTGGCTGGCTGCACCATTCGCCCAGCAGCATGGTGGGGTGCGGGCAGCCCTCCCTGTGCTGTGGCCCTGGCCCATAGGAGGACGGCACTGAAGCCAGACATAAGCACAAGCTCCACAGGTCCCAGTGCCAACCTCAGAAAAAGAAATTACAGCGTTTATTACCTTCCTCAAAGAGTTATTTACATGTGAGAAGTGAAATTTGATGGGCAGGAGCTGGGCATGATCCCAGCACTGGGAGGCTGAGGCAGCAGTATCACGGGGAATTCAAAGCCAGCTTGAGCTCCCGAGTTCCAGGCCAACCCAAAATATGCAGCCCCTGCTCACAAAAACAAAATACATAGATAAATAAACTCACAGGCGCTGGGGAGTGGCCCCCGGCCATCAGTGTTCCAGATGCGAGAGACAAGTTCAGGGTTCTGTCTGCTGCCGAGGGAAGGTCACAGCAGCCATTAAGTGAGAGGATCAATAACGCGTGTTCTATTTCTGTTTTTGTTCTGTGTGCGTGTGCATGCGTGCCTGTGTGTGTGTGTGGAATCAGTTCAGGCAGCCTCCTCGGCTGGCACCCCGTGGAAGACAGACTCTGTGGGTGTGGCCAGTGTCAGCAGGCAGCGATCTTCGTCAGATCCGCCAGCTGTCCACCCACCGCTGCCCCCTCTACGAGTGACATCGACCAGTACGTTGCCCTTTTTTTCCTTTCTCGCCAGTGGGCCTAGGTTGGAAGGCAGGGAGCGCTGTTGGCAGCCACCTGGAGAGACAGCTGGGGTGCACACACACACGTACGCACACGTACACACACACATGCACACGACAGCTCCTGCCCTTCCAGCCTCCACCTCAGTGCGCCCCTCGATGGCTTGCTCACTCTCTTCTGTCTCGCAGAGCATTTTAGCTTCTTCCTCCATACCCTCCCCCTGGGCTTCCATTGCCTCTGTCCTTGTGGAGAGTTTTAGTATTTGGGGACCATCATTTCCATTATCATCTCGGTCTTGTTCAATGGCAACATGTAGCTGGAAGTCCCCTGGGCCTCCAGGAGAGGCAGTGGGAAGAGACCTCACTCCTGAATGTAGAACCAGCAACTTTCCCCAGGACTGGCCTGTCTGCCTCAGCTATGGCATGAGTGTCCCAGACGCAGATCTGGGTGTCCCTGCATCCCGAGCATTGAGAGGACTCCCAGGCCAAGGTGCTTGTGGGTTCCTTGAAATAGTTAAATAAACCAGGCATGGTGGGGCACACCTGTAATCCCAGCACTCAGAAGGCTGAGGCAGAAAGATAGCAAGTTCAGGGCCAGCCTGGGCTACATGGTGAGTTCCAGGTTTCCCTGTGTAGCAACTGTGTCTCTAAAAAGTGGCTCAGACACTCCAAATGCTGTGTGAGTGGTCACTGGTGGCAGAGCCAGGGCCAGTGTTTCTGGGAGGCTGTCAGTGGCCCTGAGGTGTGGGGGACGGGGCCCAGGTCCATCTAAGACTCAAGACTGTCAGCAGGGCCAATTGGCTATTCAGGCTGGTGTCTCTGGGCTAACTCTGGAGTGGGAATCTACTTTTAACTTAAAAATAGAAAAAGGAGCCAAGCATATGGCACACACTTATAAACTCAGCATTTGGGAGACTGAGTCAGAAGTATCGCTGTGAGTTTGAGGCCAGTCCATGCTACATAGTGAGTTCAAGGGCAGCCTGAACTATACAGTTAGACTCCATCTTAAAAAGAACCAGAAAGGCCGGGCGTGGTGGCTCAACGTCTGTAATCCCAGCATTCGGGAGGCAGAGGCAGGGGGATTGCTGAGTTCGAGGCTTGCCTGGGCTACATAGTGAGCTCAGAGCCAGCCTGAACTACAAAG
>PVIC010004950.1:0-14918 GCA_004025085.1 Thryonomys swinderianus | reverse complement strand
ACTACAAAGCGAGACCCTGTCTCAAAAAACAAAAACAAAAACAAAAGAACCAGGAAAAGAAAAAAAAGGAAAAAGGAAAAAGACCATAGACTGTTACCCCTACCCTGTAGTCCCTCCAGGTACCAAAGGCCTGGGTTTCTCACTGGTTTGGCCTTGCCTTCTGCGTTAGCTCCAACCTGAGAGCTGCCACCCTCTAAGAGCTGTTGCTTTGCTGTCCTCAGAGGAAGGACAGGGAGCCCGCAGCCTGCCCCAGGGTCAGGAGCTTTACTGAGCTTTTCACAGTCCGTGCAGCATTCGGCCTTGCCAGGCAGTCTGGTGGATGAGAATGGCCTCATGGTACCCAGCCAGCTCAGACAAAGGCCTCACTCCCCACAGCAGGGCCAGACTGGACCCCATCTGGGCATTGCCTCTAACTGCTGCTGCCTGACCCCAGGGTTCTCACTGAACAGAAGGGTCCCCTCCTGCCTTGAGCCCTGGGCTGGGTAGGAGCTGTGGTTTTCAGAGAACAGGCAAGTATCTCAGGCAGGTGCGTGACCTTGGCAGCCAGGAGGAGGAGAGGCCTCTGGGCTCAGCCGGCTGTGCAGTGTGGAGCCTGACCCCACCTCCTGTTCCTTTTTCTCTGCAGATCCCCTGACACCTACACCGCCCCCGTCTGTGGCCAAGCCGCCCAGTGTGCTAGAAACCCTGAGCCAGCCGAGCAAGGCCACACCATCCACGGCCTCACAGAGCAAGCCCCTGCCGCCCCAGCCACCTAGCCGCCTGCCACAGAGGAAGCCGGCACTTGGGTGAGTGCTGTCCCTGCTTCCTGTGCCCAGAGGGCTTCTGGTGACAGGGTGTTCCTCCACCTGCTGAAGTCTCTCTGGGGTTTTATTGTTCTGTTGTTGTTTTTTGAAACAGTCTTGTTATGGAGCCCAGGCTGGCCATGAACTCACAGCAGTCCTCCTGCCTCGGCCTCTCCATGGCTGGTACTTCAAGCATACGCTCCCATTCCTGGCCTGGGTTTCTCTCTGGACACTGGCACACCCCCTCCCCCACCTGCTGTTTCCCCCACCAGAGAACAAGTGTAGTGTCATTTGCACCTCAAGAAGGTGAAAACTCATGCTTTCAGAAGTTTGCAGCTGTGCAAACTTCTTATAAAAGTGTATAGTTGGGCCAGAGGGTTAGCTAAGTGGTTCCGGCGCCTGCCTCGCAAGCACAAGGTCCTGAGTTCGATCCCCGGTAACCACATATAATGCTGGGCGTGGAGACACGCCCACCAACAATCAACACCGCATACTACAATGCCGGACATGGTGGCTCATGCCTGTAATCCCAGCACTCAGGAGGCAGGGACAGGAGGATTGCTGAGTTTGCGGCGGCTTGCCTGGGCACCATAGTGAGCTCAGGGCCAGCCTGAACTACAAAGCGAGACCCTGTCTCAAAAAGCAAAAAAAAAAAAGTGTATAGTAAACTCACACAGCAAAAATTCAGGGCCAGAGATTTAGATCAGTGTTTCTAGCACCTGCCTAGCAAGCACAAGGTCCCTGGTTCAATCCCCAGTAACCTCGTACAACAATGCTGGGCATGGTAACTCACACCCACTGGCAGTCAGTACCATGTACCACAAATGCTAGATTTGGTGGCTCAAGCTTGTAATCCCAGCACTTGGGAGGCAGAGGCAGGAGGACTGCTGAGTTCAAGGCTTGCCTGGACTACATAGTGAGCCCAGGGCCAGCCTGAACCACAAAGCGAGACCCTGTCTCAAAAAAAAAAAAAAATCTAAATTCAGTGTAACATGTCCCCAACTTCTCAACATTGGAGTTGTGACCTTTCACAGGTGCGCTGCATGAGACTCACTTGGCCGGACTGCAAACAAATCCAACCTAGGAATGTTCTCTTGGACAGAACTTATACCTAGGTCAGGACTGGCTATATTTGTCTCTGTTCCAGTCTTGTTCTGTGCAGTCAGCGTGGAACCAAATTTGATTGTTGCTGGGTGCAGACACTGGGTTCTGCTCATGGCTCGCTGGGAAGGATAAGGGGACCCATGGGGTCCTGCGACAGGCCCTGCACAAAACTCAGTCCCTCCCGTTTCAGGTTTCACCACTGCAACCACATCACTTTATTTCATCCCTCTGAACTTGGGTCTTTATATATTGGATAGAGTGTTTTGGGTTTGTCCAAGGAAATGCTATCTGGAAGCCCATGGCTGGTGCTGGCAGGGTCTTCTGAGTGTGTTTGCTTCTGTACCACCGCCGCACAGGCTGTGCTAGGCATGGCATTGTCCTCTGTCCCTGTGGGCCACCCTCTGAGGAGGGCGCTCCCAGCTGTTAGCCTCAAAGTTCTGAGAAACAGTTCAGGCCAGGCACCTCCAGGGAGCCCCAAACATGGGGGTACAGGCCAGCACACGTGAGGCCATGGGGCTGCGTCCTTGCAGAGGCCAGGCTGGCACAGCAGGAGGTGGGCAGAAGACATAGCTGATGATGCCAGAGGGTGCTCTGTCAGGGCACTGGGGAGCAGGGTTGGGTTTTCTGTTCCCACAGAGCCTAGGGTGACCGTGCGGGATGGGAACAGCTGCTCCCCAATAGTGATTGGCCGTGGGATGAACCCCGTGTGCTCATTGAGTCCCACAGAGCGCACAGGTGCAGAACAGGTCCACGAGCTCCGGGTGGCTTAACCCTGATTGGGAAAAGCAAAAGGGGATTCTTGTGTGGCAGGTGGGGATCATGTGATGTTCAGACTGCAGTGCCCATGGTCGGGTGGGAACCCAGCCCCGTTTCCTCATGTAGCATCTGTGGCTGTCATCTTGCCACAGCGGCAGAGTCAGCTTCATAACCTGCAAAGCCTGAAGTATTGGCCACCTGACCGTTAGGCCACTCAGCTGACTGTGATTTGGGAGCATTTTGGGGTTGGGGTGACTGCAGGCCAGGGTCAGCCTGATGGTGTTTGCTGAGGTGTGCACACTGAGATGTGGAAGTTAGACAGTGGCATTGGCAGGTGGGTGGGTCTCATTTTTAGGTCTTTTCTCAGTGCCTTGAAAATAAGAGCAGTCAAGCAGGGCGTGGTGGCCACACACAACTGTAATCCCAATACTTGGGAGGCTGGGGCAGGAGGATCACTATGAATTTGAGATGTACCTCAATTATGTAGTGAGATCCATCTCAAAAAATTGAGTCAAGGGCCGGAGGGTTAGCTCTGTGGTTCCGGCACCTGCCTCGCAAGCGCAAGGTCCTGAGTTTGATCCCCGGTAACCACATATAATGCTGGGTGTGGAGACACGCCCACCAACAATCAACACTGCATACCACAATGCCGGACGTGGTGGCTCACGCCTGTCATCCCAGCACTCGGGAGGCAGAGACAGGAGGATTGCTGAGTTTGCGGCAGCTTGCCTGGGCACCATAGTGAGCTCAGGGCCAGCCTGAACTACAGAGCGAGACCCTGTCTCAAAAAGCCAAAAAAAAAAAAAAAAAAATTGAGTCAAGGGGCTGGAGACTTAGCTTAGTGGTTTCAGTGCTTGCCTGGCAAGCACAAGGTCCCTGGTTCGATCCCAGTAACGACATACAACAATACCGGGCATGGTTGCTTATGCCTGTAATTCCAGTCCTTGGGAGGCAGAGCAGGAGAATTGCTGTGAGTTCAGGGCCAGAGTGGGCTACACAGTGAGCTCAGGGCCAGGCTGAACTTTAAAGTGAGACCCTGTCTCAAAAAAAAAAAAAATAGTTGAGTCAAACTAGTGTCATGTTTTCTCTGTCTTCATTTTGAAATGCAAACGCTGACACTGGCAGGCATATTCCAGGCAGCAGAGAAGGTGGTGTGTGGAGGAGAGGGTGCCCCAACTCTCTCCCGGCCTCCTCTGCCTCTTGTGCAGTCCCTAAACTGCCTGTTCTGTGCTGTGGAAGCCAGAGCTGGTGTCCCAATCCCCAGCCGAGCGCACCACTGAACAGGCAGCCCCAGATCCGGGCTCCTTGGCCTGAGACCACCTTACTCCGGAGCTTCTGCTTTGAGGCTGCAGGCTGTTTACAGCCTGGAGGTTCCTGGTTAGCCTGAGCCTGTGGTCAGCCACTCCCTGCCACCAACCCATGAAGTCTGGCCGGGTCCTGGCTTTCCCAGGATAGCTTAGCAGAGGTGCTGTGGAGGAGCCGGCTTTGGGGTTGGACGGGGAGCCAGCTCTTCTCTGGGCTCCATCCTTTCTCTGAAGGGAAGCCCAGTAGGCTGCATGGCAGTGGGTGAAATCAGCCCACACAGACGGGGGTGAAGCAGGGCTGAGTCTGTTTCTCCTCCTCTACAGGGCTGACAAGCCCACCCCGCTGGGCAGCAAAGGCCAGCCTCGAGGACCAGGTAATTCACTTTGCATTTTACTGGCTCGTTTGCAGCATGTAGTGATCGGTCTTTGCAGGGAGTTAGCACATGCATATAAGCATTGTAGTTCTTACTTCCCTCCCCTCCGTCCCTCCATCTCTCAGGGCCTTCCCGTTCCCCATGACAGACCTTCTATTTTGCCCTTCAGTCATGTGCTATGGGCTGGGTTTGTTTCTGCGTGGTCTGTGGGGCAGAGTGCCCCCCTTGGGGGCCTGGCCTGGCACCTGCTCTGTGGGTCCGGTCTTGTGGCTTCTCTTCACACCATGCACTCTGAGAGGAAGAGGGGTCTCTGGCCTCTCAGGGATCTTCTTCCCACTTGGCTCCCGTGGTCACTGTTTCTTCTGGTACAAGTGATGGGGCATCTGGTACTGGTGCCCTCTGCCCCTAATGCAGCGGGTCTCTCTGGAACAGAAACTGCAGGCCCTCTGTCCAACGCTGCGAACCTACAGCCACCTGCACCCATGCCCAGGAAATCTCAGGCGGTGAGTGGACGACCTGCTCTCCTACCCTGGTTGTACTGTGAGGTGTCCAGGCCCGGTCCTTCTGCTTCCCTGGCCAGTCACTATTGGTTAGCTGAGAGCCGACTACTTCCTTCCCAGTTCCATCCAGGGCACTCACCAGGCCGGGCATCCCCTTCCTCTCCCTCATCCCAAGCAGAGCTGAGCTTCTCACCTTGAGCTCTGGGCTCCTGGGCTTGCAGCAGACCTGAGACCAGTGGGGATTGGCCTCTGCTCAGGCTTCTGCCTCACCAGCCTCTATCCCCCGATCCTGCACAGACCAAGTCGAAGCCCAAGCGGGTCAAAGCACTCTATAACTGTGTAGCTGACAACCCAGATGAGCTGACCTTCTCCGAGGGGGATGTGATCGTCGTGGACGGGGAGGAAGACCAGGAGTGGTGGGTGAGTCTGGCACCCCCAGGTGTCCTGTGCAGAGCCACCTCTTGGCCGGATTGGGGGAACAAGGGGAGAGAGCACCGGCATCCAGGGAGGAACCCGGGACTCCCTGGGACCATGGCAAGAACTTAGCTCTGGGTACTGGGGACACTGTCCTCGGCCCCGTCCCAGCAGAGCCCACGGTGTTCTAGCCTCCAGGTGCCGTCTTTCTGGGAGCAAAAAAGCATGTCTGGGCCGGAGATTTAGCTCAGTGGTAGCACCGTCTGCCTTGCAAGGCCCTGAGTTTGATCCCGGTAACCACATACAATGCTGGGCATGGTGATTCACGCCCACCAGCCATCAATACCACATACCACAGTGCAGGGCATGGTGGTTCACGCCTGTAATCCCAGCACTCGGGAGGCAGAGACAGGAGGACTGCTGAGTTCAAGGCTTTCCTGGACTACATAGTGAGCTCAGAGCCAGCCTGAACTACAAAGCGAGACCCTGTCTCAAAAAAAAAAAAAAAAAAAGCATCCGTCTGTCAACCAGGCGCCCTCCCTGCCAGCCTGCCCAGCGCAGGGGGAGCCTCTCGGCAACCCTTTCCTCTTGCCCATGTGCTCCGGGCCGTGAGCTCTGTGCTGGAGTCTTGGTGACCTGAGCTTGTCATTCCAGATCGGCCACATCGACGGGGACCCCAGCCGCAAGGGGGCCTTCCCTGTGTCATTCGTGCACTTTATCGCGGACTGAATGGTGGCTGGACACACCTTCTTCAGCTGTTCCACCCTGAGCTCCCCACTGGTACCCAGATCACCAGATCACCACCTTGCCATTGGTCTCTGGCCACCACTGTTCTGTTAAAACTCAAAGGCCGTTTTTACATAGAAGTGAATTGTTCTTATAATTTGCAGTTTTCATGAAATGTTGCTGTACTTTTATTAGGAAAAACTGAATTTCCTAAGGTGAAGTGATTATTTTAACTACATAACCAAGATCTGCATCTGAAAATGTTGAAGACTATCAGAAATTCTTCCCTGCTTTCCTCAGTTCGATTCAATTCTGGAGTTACTATTCTAGGAAGCCAGTGAACTGCCACCCTAAAAACCCACAGCCAGCCATGCATGGTGGCTCACACCCATTTTCCCAGCACTGCGGGAGTCCAAGGCAGCAGGATCCCAAGTTTGCCCCCAGCGTGGGCAATTTAGCCCCTTGTCTCAAGTAACGAAAAACAGGCTGGGGGTGTGAGCTCAGTGCAGAGAACCTGAGCTGTCTCCAGTAGGTGTGGGAGAGGAGGAGGGAACTATTTTATGGCTACTGAGAACAATGAGGAACTCACATGACACTGCCTATCAGTTCGCCTTTAAAGATAGTACTCCCTGGAAACCCACCGTGTGTCTGGTTACAGCAGCTTGGGGATTTACACCTCACTGCCTGGTCCTGCATGTGTGTGTCACCTGTTGTGGTCACTGCAACATCCGGAAGCGGTTCATCCCTTCCAGGTGACAGCAGATGTCTTCCTGGGCTGGGTGAGAAACTGCAGGGGATGGACTGTGAAGCAGTCCCGACCCCTCCTCCGCCTTTCAGCATTTGCCTTCTCATTTCCCGATACAGAAGCAGCTATACTCCTGCTGCTTCCTGGTGCTTGAGCCACTCCCTGCCCTTGCTAGCTGAGAACGTGCCCACTTAGCATCTGGTGTAGAACACCTCACGGAATGGCCACTCCCCCGTCATCACGTTGATCTGTCCATTTGTACTCCACGGGGAGCGCAATGCTTCCACACCTCCGTCTTCCTGTTCAAGGCCATCAATGTCACTGAACCTTATTACTGGGGGAGGGGGTGGGGATTAGGTTGTGTGTGAGAATCCGAGCTCATCAGTATACTGAATACTGAACGTGACCGTTGTACCTCTGCCTAGTAATCGTGAACGTAGCTGCGCAGTAGGAGAAGGGTGGTCCTGGCACTCCTCCGGAACAGGCATATGATGCCCGCTTGGAATTTTGAATGAAAATAAATAATGTAAGTGTAGGGTTGGAAAGTGAGGAAACAGTGCTGTACTGCATTCATCAGGATGGCACATTTGACCGAAGCAGCTTGTCTTCATGATATAAGACTCTTAAGTGTGGAACTTTTAACTTTTTTTTTTTTTGTCATTGTATTTTTATTTGCTCTGATAAAGGAAAACAAACTGGAATGTTTTAGATAGCCACTGTTTTTGCCTTTCAGCGTTCCAGGTAAATGTGTTAGATCTGTAATTGAAGTCTTTTTTTTAAAGCACTACATCTAATTTCCCTCCCTGTTACTTTTGCTGTTTGGACCCTCTGTTGAGTCATTTTCTCAGATCTGAGAGCACAAGCGCATGGCTGCCACAGCTGCCCGTGATGGCTGGTGCCACTGATCTGAGAAATCGAGTTGGTTCACATCAACACTTAACTCCAGTCCCAAACTAATCTACCAGGCCCACTGGTACAGAATCCCTGGGAAGCGTTTTCCCAGGGTGCAATGCAGTGGTGCTATCTGTCGGGCAGCCATGAATAGTCCTCTTGCTGGAGGAGAAATTCTATTCACGTCCCCACAGCTGTCTTTTCCTAATTATTTGCTTTTTGCAAATTAGAAAGGATAAACAAAACAAAGCAAACCTGAGAAGGAGAACATTGTAGATAACTATTTATATCTAAAGTTTACATTTCATGAACCTCAGCTGCAGGACTCTGGCGTTTTGTGTGCCAGTCTGCACCAGATCCGACCAGGAGGGATGGCAGCTCAGTTGGTATGCAGAAGGGTAGCTCCTGGGATCTGCGGGTGGTGAGCCTCGTGCGCCAGGACGATGCTGGTTAGATGTATTATATTCAGTCCACTCACTCAATTACTTCGGTCTAGTTGCAGCGCAACTGTACATATTGTATAACCGAGATTGATTCTTATTTTCATTGTTCTTAAGGCAGTGATTTATAATTAGAGCATGTTTAATAAAGTTTATTCTCCCTGTTAACTAGTCATTTGACTGGAAGAAAAATAAAGTACTTTTAAATGGACATGGTTTTTATTTATAATGTTTTTAATTTCTGAAGTATTGATTGACATCCTTTCCTAAAACAAAATATAATAGTATACTGTCCATAAGACCCCTTAAATGATACTGACTTTGACTTGACCATGAGTATAATCTCCTAAGGCTCTTTTAACTCTGGGATAAACACTGGAGCTTTCTCACAGTGCATATCTGAAAACTCCCATTTCTTTGTCTTAAGTTGATGAGGTCACTTGCCGATCAACTCCACCCATGGGCTGGCGTTGCTTTGTTCCCAGGAGGTTTCCTCATTGTCCTCCAGTGATGGGTGTGAACTTCTACTTGCATGTTAAAGAGAGGGTTTCTCTTTATGCCAAAAAATAGTCCACTGAGAGTTAACTCACTAATAGTTCTTGTTTTGTTTTGTTTTTTTGAGACAGGGTCTCACTTTGCAGTTCAGCCTGGCCTTGAGCTCACTAGGTAGCCCAGGAACTAGCCTCAAATTCACAGCAATCCTTCTGCCTCTGCCTCCTGCCTCCCGAGTGCTTTGATTATAAGTGTGAGCCACCATGCCCAGCATTGTGGTATGTGGTGCTAGGGATTGAACTTGGGACATTGCACTTGTGAGGTAAGTGCCGGAACCACTGAGCTAAATCTCTGGCACTCACTAATAATTTTAATATGATTACAAAATGACTAGTGGGCCACAGATTTAGCTCAGTGGTTCTACCACCTGCCTCGCAAGCGCAAGGTCCTGAGTTCAATCCCCGGTAACTACATACAATGCTGGGCATGGTGGCTCATGCCCACCAGCAATCAATACCATATACCACAGTGCCAGGCATGGTGACTCACACCTATAATCTCAGCACTCGGGAGGCAGAGACAAGAAGGATTGCTAAGTTCAAAGTTTGCCTGGGCTATACAGTGAGCTGAGGGCCAGCCTGAACTACAAAACAAGACCCTGTCTCAAAAAAAAAAAAAAATTACTAGTATTTTATACATCACACTTCTTCAGAGAATAGAAGCAGAGTGTCCCTTCCTGTTTCTCTAAGAGTTCAGCATCACAGATTGAGAGAACAGTTCAGAAAACAGCTGGACACTCAGTGAGATTGGCTCCCGCCTGGCTGCAGAGCTCAGGATTTCTCAGAGGTCAGCACAGAATCAAACGCAGTAGATAAAACCTTGCAGATTGCTTGTGCTTGTTCCTGCATTAAAGAAAAGACCCAGGACAGAAGAGTTGACATGTCTTCCCAGATCACTGTGGCCATCACACCTGTCCCCCGGGCACTGTGTGGGACTCCTGGCTTGTGGCCCTGTGGCCCTCAGCAGAGGCAAGGCCAGACACGCAGGCCCCAACCTCTCACATTTGCCCACCCACTCGGCTACTGGGACGGAGGGGCAGTTCCCAGCTGAGAAGTGGCAGGTCCCAGCAGTGCTGGGCAGTGCTGAGCAGGCAGCCAGTTAACATGGTCCTGGACCTGTTAACTTCTGAGCCAGTGTGACCGCCCAGCACCCCAGCCTGCGAGAGGCTGTGAGGAATCCAGGGACCCCGCAGGGCAGCCAAAGCCCTCACCAGGCTGCTGCACTGGTAAACCCACAGGCTGTACTCTTCATTGCTGGCATCTGTGGTCTTCAGAGCCAGCAGGCTTCTTCCTGCGCCCAGGCCATCATCGTAGCACACCATGCGGATGATCAGGTACAGAGCATGCCGGTGCAAGACATCCTACAGAAACCAGAGACGTTAGTCTGTTACACATGTTCCCGACCCTCAAGGTAGTGATTGTGATAGGATGTTGTGATGTACTCTTGAAGTCTTGGTGCTAAGGGAGGCTGAGGCAGGAGGGTCACAAGTTTGAGTCCCACCTGGGCAACTCAAACCCTCTCAAAAAGGGATGGGAATGTAGCTCAGTGATAGAGTACCCCTGGATTCAATCCCCTGCACCCCAAAGAAAAAGAAAGTATTGTGAGACTTTAACCAGGATCTGGCAGAAGGTAGCTTGTAAAGTTGCTCACCCCAAGGGACATCTGGACTGTGGTGATGGGCTGCTGGCCTTCCGGGATCGCACCTTCCTGCTCAAACCCCAGGAAGGCAGACAAGAGAATGTGAACTACATGCTTGTCTCTCCTGCCTTCCAAGATGACAGCTTGCTTTGTTTTGTTGTGGTACCGAGGATGGAAGCCAGGCCCGTGTATCCCTGAGCGAGCACTGCACCACTTGGCTCCACCCAGCCCTTTTTATTTGAGACAGGGTCTCATGATGCAGCCAGGCTGGCATCAAACTTGTGATCGTCCTGCCTCACCTGCTAGGTAGCTGGGACTGCAAGCCTGGGTCACCTCGTGGTGGGGGCGGGGTGCTGTGTGTGAACTGGATAGGTTCACCTCAAGAAACTGGCCATGTTCTAGAGCAGCTAGCAGCCAACTGCTGCAAAAAAGAAGAGCTAACTACTACAGGTAAGCCCTTCCAGGCCTGAACCCCCACTTCCTAAAGCATTTTAATAAGTGACGCTACTTACATATTGATCCGATGTTGATACTTTTATGCCATACTTAGAAACTCCCATGATGTATTCTTCCTCCAGTGGAATAAAAGGCAACTTTCCATCTTGCTTTAAAGATAAATTATAAGATGTACTTTAAAATTTCATTAGTCTCAACCCTGATAGTCCTTTCATTGTCTACAGCTTACAGTCCTACACACTCTAGAGAATACTTGAGAGACTGTGGGTACACATTAGTCCAAGATTTCTCTCCCGAGGGGCACTGGGAAAATTCGCCATTTAAAATATTTTTACTACCCACAAAGCTGAGCAGAACAGGCTGGCCTTGAGGCCACTAGGTAGCCAGGCTGGCCTTGAACTTGAGGCAATCCTGCCTCAATCTCCCAGTGCTGAGGATGACAGGTGTGTGCCACCACGCCTGGCTTCACATAAGTGTACTTTGGTTCTATCCCATAATTCCAAACTGAGAACCTCTCAGAGAACTCTTTCTGGAAGAGAGGTCTTTATTTTAAAGTATAGTACTTATGATGCCAGGATCTGAAACGATCAGAAGCTTGGCCCCCAGAACCATGTTTCTCAGTCCTTTTCCTTCTGACCCAGATGGACAGGTGTGTCTGTCCTGCCTAGGGGTTGTGGTGGGTGGGAGCTGAGCAACAGAGCCTCGGTTCACAAGAATATCAGTCAGCATTTTGAACTGCTCAGAGACAGTCGGTACATGACAGCTGGCAGAGTCCCTAGCAGGCTATCTGGCTTTCCCGCTAAGGCAGAACACAGCCTGTCTTTAAAATACATTAAGATACCAGTAACAGTCAGTAAATCGCCCACATAGGAAATGTTTTTCTGGAATAATGAATTAGAGGAAATGAACTCTGTTCAAATACCTTCACCCTTGGATCCTCAAAATATTGCAGTAACTTCTTTCTAATCATTTCCCACAGGTTTAATGTAATTTCAAGAATCAAAATTGGGGACAATAGTAATTACTATCCTATTGTCAATAATGGCGTTTTAACAAGCAGAAATTCTATGGTGAGACCAGAGGTGCTTCAGTGTTTCAGGAAGAGAATCCTGTGCAGTTTGAGGGGAGAGAGCAATCTTTTCAGTTCACTACTTAGATGAAACTGGTTGCTTCAACTTGTTGACGTGACTTATTCTCAACAGAAAGCTGGGATAACTAACTGAAATAAACAGGTGAGACCACACAATTCTCTGTTAAATGGCAAATTAGATTCGCCGATTTCCCTCAGCAATAACTTCCTCTGCTTTCATGAAAATATAAATCTTGATGTTCGTGTTCTCCATGGCTAGAGAGTGTCCACTTTTACCACAGACCTCTCTTCACTCACCTCTGCCACAGGTACATGTCGAACCTTATTTTATAGCTCGTATCTTAATTTTTATTCTGAATTTCCTTTAGTGATGATTTTTTATTTTCTTGACCTGGATAGATTTCTTTAATTCTTTTTTTTTTTTTTGAGACAGGGTCACACTTTGTAGTTCAGGCTGGCCCTGAGCTTACTATGTAGCCCAGGCAAGCCTCCAACTCAGCAATCCTTCTGTCTCTGCCTCCCGAGTGCTGGGATTATAGCCGTGAGCCACGATGCCTGGCACTGTGGTATGTGGTATTGATTGCTGGTGGGCGTGAGTCACCACACCCAACATTGTATGTGGTTACCGGGATCAAACTCAGGACCTTGCGCTTGCAAGCCAGGCGCCAGAACCACTGAGCTAAATCTCCGGCCCCCCGGTTAGGTTTCTGAAACTCACCCCCCTGTTTTTATTTTTTTGAGACAGGGTCTCACTTTGTAGTTCAGGCTGGTCCTGAGGTCACTATGTGGCCCAGGCAAGCCTCGAACTCAGCAATCCTCCTGTCTCTGCCTCCCCAGTGCTGGGATGACAGGCGTGAGCCACCATGCCCGTATTGTATGTGGTTATCGGGGATCAAACTAGGAACTTTGCGCTTGCTAGGCAGGAACCACTGAGCTAAATCTCTGGCTGCCTTCCCCTTGATTCTTACTGGAGATGGCCAGATGTGTTAGGTCAGCACTGCTACACATTGAGCTTTCAACAAGATCAGTAGTTGACTATGCTGTTAAAGTAAGGCTTTCCCTGTCTTGGAGAAAAATCACACTCAGTTCTTATCTAATCAAGGATGTCAGGCAGCCCCGTAAAACCAGAAGTTCTATGTGTGGAGGAGCAAACAGTATTTGTTCTCATACAACTCAACATCAAGGCACCTAGAATTGCCCAAGACCAAGGAGGCCCCCTTGGCTTCATTCAACCTGACAGTGAGACAGCGCCATCCAGTGGCTGCCAACGGTGCTACATAATAGTCTCCTAACTAGAGGCTTTAGGTTGAAATCTTTGAAAAATGTTCTTACCTGGGCAACATCTATATAATTTATCAGGTCTAGTGGTCCTTCAAGACTTTTTCCCTCAGAGAGTTTCAGCTTCTCGATAGCACCAACATACTTTATTCGAAATTCTGCACAGGTATCTGAATTATTGTTGCTTTGTCCTAAAGGGGAAGGAAAACTTGTCACAGATTTCAAAGGAAATACTGTCCTTAGGCCTATTCCAAGGGAAAGCAGACTCTGTCATTAGGATATGATTTTAAATGTTTTCCAGTACTGGGGATTGGACCCAGGGTTTTGTGTTGAGCTACAGCCTTACCTTTCTCCTTTTATTTATGTGGATACAGGCTTTCGTTAAGTTCCTCAGTTGCCCAGGCTTAGTGTCAAACTTGCCAGCCTCCTACCTCAGCCTCCTGAGTGCTGCGATGACAGGCACACACCACCAAGCCCAGCACCAATTTTGTGGTATGTGATACTGGGAAATGAACTTAGGACCTTGTGCTTGCCAAGCAGACACTGGAACCACTGAGCTAAATCCCTGGCCCACCAGTTATATTTTTAATGTCCATAGTCTAATGTCAGAAAGAAAGTCCCTGTCTGCTATGAAATCTAGTCCAGGCCAGGCATGGCGGCACATGCCTATAATCCTAGTACTCAGGAGGCAGAGGCAGGAGGAACCCCAGGTGTTCAAGGCGAGCCTGAGAGAGGCCCTGTCCAAAAAAAAACTAGTCAACCCCAAAATGATCACAAATGATTTACGGTATCTACCATACTAAGAAAAACTATGTGACTACTTTTTTTTTTTTTTTGAGACAGGGTCTCGCTTTGTAGTTCAGGCCGGCTCTGAGCTCACTGTGTAGCCTAGGCAAGCCTCGAACTCAGCAATCCTCCTGTCTCTGCCTCCCGAGTGCTGGGATTACAGGCATGAGCCACCACGCCCGGCATATGTGACTACTTTTAAATAGTTTCTATATCATAAAAAGATGCCATCATTTTTAACACCTTAAAGGTGCCTAGAAGTAAAAACAATAGACTTTACATTATAACATTCTTTTTTAAAGAATGTTCAGTCTGGGATCCTATTTTAGGTAAGAAAATGAATATAGTATAGTCCTAGCTAGTCACCAGCTATTTATGCAGCTTGGCTAGGAGCTATCTTTCAATTTCTAGTGAGCGACTAATTCTTGTGGTTGCCGTAACTAAGCCAGGGTCTGGGTCACACCCTGCCACCCCTCATCACTGGTCTCTCCAACTAGCTCTCAAGGTAAACAGTTCCTCGACCCTTTAAACACCAACACAGTTCGTACAGATGGCAGAAGTCCAATGTGATTCACTCTCTGCCCCCCGATTTCTCACAAAGCTATTTGGAGCCTCAAGGGATTGCCACATGGCTTCTTGCTCTGGACTCACCAAGAAGCACTTCCCTGTGCTGTGCTCCAAGCAGACTTTCCCCACCCACGACTTTTGGCCATTCCTGAGCTTTCAGGGATGATGGAGGGGACATAGGACCCACCACACATGGCAAGGTGGAGTTACATGAGCACAGGGAAGAGTCACAGCAAGGCTGACCCGACGTCTACACACCTGAGCTCTTGGTGGAGTCTGTGTCGAGGCTGGCCACAGTGCTGGACCGCGAGAGACCCCCAAGGCTGGAATCAACAGACTGCGAAACAGACCAACACAAACCACACATCAGAAGCCCTGTCTGCTCTCAAGTTCACCACCAAGCACCTTGATATTACTTATTAAATTGAGCTGACACCTAAGTTCAGGTCAGCATTCAGGGACATCAACACTAACAGGGTTTTCTAAAGACATACTCTAGCAAACTTAAAAAAAAA
>PVIC010004949.1:0-60056 GCA_004025085.1 Thryonomys swinderianus | reverse complement strand
CTGTCCTAGTGGCCCGCGCGGTGCCCTCGCCCTGCCCCGAGCCCCTTGCCGATGAATGCGAGCAGAGCGGGCCCTGGGTGAGATCCTCAGAGCCCGTCCACCAGGGCAGCTCCCTCCGGCCCCACCGCCCGACCAGTGTTCTTTCTGACTCCCTCTCCTCTTCCCCGTGGTGCGGGGTCCTGCCCACGGCCCCCCGGGGAGCTAAGTAGATTCCAACATTCCTTGTACATTAAATGTAACTGTGACGCTGTGTGGTTCCTCTGGGCACCCTACACGTTAGCACCCCTTCTGCTCATGTAGGTTGGGTCAAGGACTCAGGGCGGGTGTCAAGGACTCTGCCCCTTTCTTTACAGTTTATGTGCCTAACTCTACCTCAACCTTGTAGATGCAGTGAAGCATTCAAAACGTGCAGGAGAGCTGAGCATGGCGATTGATGCGTGCCTGTCATCCCATTGCTGAGGAGGTTAAGTCAGGAGGATCTCCAAGGGTTCAAAGCCAGCCTCAGCTACAGAATAATTTCAAGGCCAGCCTGGATTAAATAGTGAGACACTGTCCAAAAAAAAAAAAACCAAAACATGATTTTAAAAATCACTCTTTGTTTTTCTCAGTGTTGTGAGCTTTCTGGCTTCTCTTTGCAAACTTATAAATAAATCATTCTTTTTCTAAACCATATGAATCATAAAAACCTTCCTTTTCCTTACCTTTGACTCCTCCCAAAAAAGGAAGTAATCATTCCAAGTGGTTGTGCGCTCTTGCCAAGAGAAGGCCAGGACTAAGGCCATAGTACTTTTCATGCCCAGGTGCCATAGCAGTCTGACTGCCACAAGTTGCTCATAACCCTGACTCTTATGTGCAGAATATCCCCACCTCGTGTTCCAACTGCCCCTGCCCCTGGCACCGAAACCCTGTGCCATGCATTTCATCTACCTCTACCCCAGTACTAGTGCTCCCCAGCAGAGGCCGAGCCTTGGTGCCCTGCTGCGCAAAGCCCCGCCCCTTTGAACGCCTGCTGTGGAGCCGGAGGACTCCAGGGCTTTCCCGAGTGCGTTCGTGCGCTAACCTGCACGCTGGGTCTTCTCCTGCCTGGCGTTACTACTACTCCTGCCTTGGTGATTCTGACCTCTGGAACCCTCACAATCCCATACCCACGCTAGTCTCTGTGCACCTGTGTCTTGTTCAGTCCCTAAGATGTCTTAGCCGTGTGACCTCAGTCACCCACTGCCCTCCCCCGCTCCCCGATACCATCATAACTGCTTCTCACTGGCCAGACCCGCACACACCTGTGTCAGCGGCTTACCTTCCCCTCAAGTTGCTCCTTAGGCATTGCCCAGCTAGCCTACTTCATCTTCCGATCCTGTGCCTCCCTGCTGTCCCCTCTCGAGCCATTGTCCCAGTGTGTGTTCATGGTGCCCGCCCCATAGCCCAAGAGCGTCTCTGAACCCCCAACCCATTGACACAGTTCCTCCTCCTGATTAGAAAGATCAGGTATCTAAGTTTGTATCTGTAGAGGCCAGACTGGGATGGGGTGGTGAGAGGGGCCGGAGCGGCCGCACCTGGGCAGGGCCAAGGGCCGGGGACCTCAGGGTCCGGGCCTGACAGTCAGGAAGGCCCTGCCTCTGCCGGTCACTGGGCGGCCCCTGCCCAAGGGGCCCGGCACGTTAGGGTGGCTGGTGGAGCTGCAGAGGCCAAGGGTCTGGGGGCCAAGAGGGACACCGGGGGGAGTGGGAGGTCCCGGCACCCTCTCTACCTTACACAGGGCCCAGGGGACAGTACATAGTGAGGGAGTGTCCCGCGAGCTCCGAGACAAGCCTGCTCGCAGGAGGGGTGGTGTGCACAGCTGGGGTGGGGCTCAGTGGCTGCTGCTTCCATTTGTCACCAAGAAAAAGCCCCAGGCGGGAAACTTCTCCCTGCTGGGGCTGGCCAGCCACCTCACTGACATCTCAGGGTGGCTATGGGGTGTGGCCAGCCCCTATGACAGCAGCTGGGCACAGGCAGAGACGGCATCAGGTGCCCCATGCTGCAGGGCCCACAGCCTCCAGGAGGACAGGCCAAAGTCCCAAAGTGGCTGGAACAAACTTGGCCCAGAGAACTCTCAAAACAGCCTTTGGGATCAGGTCTTTCACTAGAGACGAACTGCTGGGATAGAAGACAAATGAAACAAGAGAGACCACGGGAGCGAAGAGAAGAGCCACATCAAAGGGAGAAAAACAGCAGCCAAAAGCAGACCGACATCTCTTTGTGATTCTCAAAATTAACAGAAGAGGGCGCTCCGCGTAATCAAAACAAGAAAACAATGCTCTATGCATCGCCGTTCTCTACAAGGTGGAGGAAAAGTAATTTCAAGTGAAAATGAGTTAGCAGAAAAGAAACAAAGGCAAACTTCATACCAAGTTACTAAAAGGAAAAAGAGAATAAGGAGTAGAATAATGCACCTCTAGACAACAAAAGCATTTCAAACACATGTGCATAAAACACACGAAGCATTATCCCTTCATTTTAAAGCAAGGTAAAGGTATTAAATGACCCACCAGGCAGAAAATCATAAAAGTGAAGTGATAGGCACCAGAAATGATTGTAAATAAAAGTATAAAATTTTACTAGATTGTTTTAAATTTTCAGAAAATGAAACTAGATTTAAAAAGACTCCAAGAGTGAATTAATGCAAAAGGTAATGGCCCAAGTACAACAGATGAAGAAATTCAGGGCCTGTTTTTAAATGAAAAAGGGAACAAAGAAATGAAGAAGACTAGAGAGAAAGCGGCAAACAGGGAAGACTGAGAAAAAGGAAATCTGGGGGCCGGAGGGTTAGCTCAGTGGTTCCGGTGCCTCCCTCGCAAGCGCAAGGCCCTGAGTTCGATCCCGGTAACCTCATACAATGCTGGGCGTGGAGACTCACGCCCACCAGCAATCAGTACCACACACCACAGTGCCGGGCGTGGTGGCTCACACCTGTCATCCCAGCACTCGGGAGGGAGGCAGAGGCAGGAGGATTGCTGAGTTCGAGGCTTGCCTGGGCTCCATAGTGAGCTCAGGGCCAGCCTGGACTACAAAGCAAGACCCTGTCTCAAAAAGAAAAGAAAAAGAAAGAAAGAAAATCTGAAATACATATAATAGGGGTTCCCAAAGATTTAAAAGCAAAGAAAAAAGGACAAATTTTTTTAAAAAGTATAATTCAAGGAAACCTTCCTAGGGAGGTGGAAAAATTGAAAACTCCAAAATGTAAGAGCACACTACATGCCCAGCAAAAACAGCATAGAACAAGCAAAACTGATATGTGCTATAGCAAAATTACTAAAGTCTAAAAGAGAAAAGTCTTTGATTATCTGCTGAAAAAGATGAAGTATACAATGGAAATAAAATTAAATTCTCCTTAAGATGCTCAACAGCAAAGCCTCCTGAGAGAAGAAATTGTAAGAAAAGCTGAGCGAAGGATGTTGAACGCAGCCAAGCTCATTTTCTGAGTGTCAACACAGCAGACTGGCAGCAACATGCAAATACTTGCCCAGGGGTGTTGCCATGACTCCTGTCTGAGGAATCTACTCCAGGGCACCGAGAATGAGCTTCAGACAGCCAAGATGACTGGGGACATGGCGACAGGCTGGCAGGCCCATTAAGGACGCAGGAAGGGTAAGGGCTTGGAGCAGTGTGGAGTCTGGTTTAGACCCCGTGAAGTGCACTCTAGGATGAATGGGGACAGAGAAAAGAGCAAAGGCACAAATGTTGTTTTAGCCTCTTCTCTGCAATCATACTGGGGAAGGTACTTCTGTTATTCCAAGTATGTTTTTTTATTGAATTCTTTATTGGTACAATTTATATACATCTCAAAATCACATATAACATTGGGAAATTTGTACCAGTATATGCCACAAGTTAATTCTCATTTTTTCAAGTATGTTTTGTGTGTAGGGCATGATAAAGTAAACCAGTGACCATATTATATTCTAATTCATGTATATGTAGAATTGATAAGTTTACTTTGTAACCTTGAATATAAATTGATATTATCTCTATAAGCTGTGGGACATTTGCTCTTGGATATGTGTGTGTATGTAATCTTAGCACTGGGCATTCAAGAGGTCTAAAAATTGATCAGCACAGCAGCAAAGTGGTTCCATAGCATGCAGATTGTTCTTGAAATTCCATCCTTCATTTAAAAAAAATTTTTTAAACAGGAGTCCTTGGGGAAAATGGCTGATTTCAGGTCTGGAGCAAGAAACACAATGGTTGAACCTAGAAATTTTGTCTTACCACAGGAGCAGGTAGCCCAAAGGCTCTAGGCTTTTGCTAAGAGCTCTTGGAAGCCAACCTGAAGGGGCTCATCCCAGTCACCAATGAGACCATTTCAGCATCAGCAAGAATGAAAATGCAATTAATTAAAACATATAAATATGTCTAAATCTACAAGTTCAAAGAAATTCAGTAAAACAAGCGCCATTTTAGAGGTCATTAGAGAATCAACTCTTCATTGTGAAAGTTGATAAATACAAGGAAAGATTCCAACATGTACCCTTTCAGATTATCATTAAAAAAATACCGTGAACTTGGTGAGCTGTGAAAGAAATGTATTGCTCACAGTCTGGAGGCTGGAATATCCAAGATAAAGGCAGCAATAAATTCTGCACTTGGTGAGGGCTGTTTTCTCATGGATGGTTACTCCTAGCTGTATTCTCACATGATACAAGAGACTAGCTTGCTCTTTAAAGTCTCTTTCATACACATAAAACCTATTAATGAGGGTTCCACCTTCCTGACCAAACCACCTCCCTAAGGCCCCACCTCTTAATACAATCACATTACCAATTAAATTTCAACGTGTGAATTTGAGAGGCACAATTGTTCAGACCGTCGCACAGACCTTTGCTATACACACTGTAGGTAATGCCTTTCTCTTTATGGAAATACTTTTTCAGGTATATGAAGACAATTGCCTTGGATTACTGTCATTTACAACCTCTGATGAATTAAGGATCTAAGCATTAGGAATCAATGGTTGATTTATGTTGTTCTTTCACGTCTTAGGCCATTGCAGTTAGGCAAAGATTTAAACAAAAAAGAAAAACTTAACAATCATTAGAAGGAGCCATGTTTCTGCCATAAAAGTACAAAAAAATAAATAAAGGAAATGAGGATTGTGAAAGCTGGAATAGTGGTTATTCTGGGTGGCAGACACTAAGGAAGTCTGCTTTGGAATGGAGCCAGGGACACTTCTGAGGTGACCATAGGATTCTAGATCCTGTAATGCAAGTAGACTATTTCCAGAGGTGTTTGGCCTACAATGATTTTATGCTATGTATTGTTTGATTTTTTCTGTGTTTATATTATCTTAACTAAAAATTGTTTTCAGGGAAATTGGACTAGTAGGAAGTGGAGATTTTCTTGGCTACTTCCCTGTTGCTGAGGCAAAATACCCAACACCCATGAGTTAAAGAAGGAGGGGTTTATTGCAGCTGACGGTTTGTAGAGGTTTCAGTGCTATCAGCTGGCTCCAGGGCAGGGCGGTAAAACAGAGAGCATGGCAGAAGAGAAACAGTTCACGGTGTGGCAGGCAGCAACTTTTCTTCTTTCTCTTTTTATCCCATCCAGGCTACAAAGCTACTTGCTGGTGCCACCCACCCTCAAGGTGGGTTTTCCCAGTAGCCACATCCAGAATTTTCTGTTAGGCCAATCAATGGGCTAATCTAGCATCACACACCCATGATCCGGCCACTCCCAAAAGCCCCACCTATGGGGGCATGAGGTTTTGGGGGACACCTAGATATAAACCATAACAGAGACAATGAGTTTACTGAGTTCTGCAGTGAAATGGGGACTGGAAAAATAACCAAAAAGTTGACCCTATAGAATTTGCGAGTGGAGTGATACTTAATAGCCGCTGGGAGAGTGACAAGGAGGGAGGGGTAGGGAGAGGTTGATTGATGGATACAGTGTGATAGGAACAAGAAGTTCGGGGTTGTTATTGTGCACCAGGGTGATTATAGATAACAAAAAAGGGAGAGAATCAAGAGGTGAGTGCAGGGGGAGGGAGAAGGGAAAGGGATGAAAAAGGAATTAAGACGGGTAATATACATGTACAAATTCAACACATGGCATGTAAACATTATGTCCTGAACTACGAAGATGTGCACTGGTAAAGAAAGTGATCTGAAAAACATGAAGGTACTATAGATTTCAAACAGCTAAAAGAAAGGAATTTGAATGGATCCCATAAATGTTTCAGGAGATAGATAAATTTGACCCAATTTAAACATTAGACACAGTATGAGTGTATCAAAATACCCTATGTGCATACTAAGCTATGTACAAATATTATTTTTTCATGTTTCAGCCAATAATTTTTAAATTTTTAAAGTTACATTTCTTGTTTTTAGATGGGAAGACTAATAGTATGTTTTTATGAAGAAGGACATTCTGTGGTGAAGAGGTATGTAGGGAGGAAGGGGAAGAACTGATGGGAGAATCTTTACATAAGTGACAATGTATCTCAGTCACTTTTCCATGGCTGCAACGAAACGTCTGAAACTCACAGCTTAAATGAAGACAGGTCTATTTTGCTTCACATTTTTGGTGTCTGCTCAGCTGGCTCCAAGACAGGAAGCATGGTGCAAGGGACCAGGTAAAGGAAAATTGCTCACAACATGGTGGCTAGGAAGCAGAGAGGGAAGGGAGGAGCCAAGGAGGGAGATAAACTCTTGCAGGCCACACCCCCAGTGACTGACTGCCTCTTCTAACCAGGTCCTGCCTCCCAATATCACATTCAGCTATAGTCTCCTTGAGATCTAGTCACCTTTCAGAAGTCCCATCCAGGAGTGTGCAAGGCCTTCAGGGATTTTCTTGATCTAAACCATAACAAAAGAGATAGAATACAGCATCAAGAGGCAGCACTGACCTCAGATCTGTGCATGGTTTTCATGGTGGTAACTGAAGAGCTGAGTATGGGGCGTTGCAGACAGGTGAGAGGACATGGGTGTCCGTTCAGACAGAGAAGTAAGGGAGCTCGCGTCCCTTGGAGGGGAGAGAGGGAGGGAGGGAAGGAAACAGAGAGGGAGGGGGAGGGAGGGAGGGAAAGAGAGTAGGAAATTTAAAGCTGGGTAATGAGAGGAGAGAAGATGAAGGAAGAGCAGATAGGGAAAGACAGTAAGACCAGGGTGGTGGGGGTTCTGCAGTGTGATCGCAGTCTGGCTGGAATGAGGGTTTCGGCTGGTCCAGGTCCCTTGCTGCCGTGTGTGGCCCAACAACCAATGACCCCAACCCTCCCTCCACACACTGTGTGGAGCACAAATATGTACATACACATGGAGAGGAAAAACAACTTTGTCTTTTGGATTGCCTCATCCTAGATTGGAGCAGATTCAGAGTTCAAATAAGCAGGCACACGGCTATTGCTTTCCCGGGCTACAGTGAAGAGGTATGTAGACCGAAGCATTGCAGTCAGCCCCAAGCTGTGGTGTTTATCTAAATGAAAGCCTACTTAATTTGAACGCAGAGACACAGCCATTCATTTCTCAGACACTTTTGGAAGACCTACACTATGCCAGTACTAGGCTGGCACCTGGGATTATGTACAAGATGGGCCCCACTTCAAACACGCTGCAAGCCGTAACCTAGAGGCGTAGGCGTGGGAGCGATGCGTGCTGAGGTGCAGGGTGGCGGCGGCCACGGGGCCCAGGAGGCTGATGCGAACGCGTGCTGGCGAGGAGCACAGAGAGTCCAAGGGAGAGAACGCGTGCCTTTCCTGGGGAATCCCAGCCCTCACCCGTCGGCTCTGGCACTTTCCCTCACCTTGCTTTCCTGCCTCCGTGCACTGAGCGGCTTTGCCCCACACTCCCTTCCACCGTGATAGCTCCGCCTTGCAGACAGTGGTCACGGACTGAAAATGCGAGCAGATGAACCCTCTTCTTTCAGCTGTGGGTGTTGGATACTGTGGCTCCATAAAGAGAAGGAGGGTCCTGTGCACAAATATACCATTGTAATTAAGCCAATATCCCATAGACATTTAACATTTTTCCAACCTTCACTATTACAAGCTGTGCCAACATGAAGATCTAATACACACTTCTTTCACCCATGAGAAGGATTATTTGCAAGATAAGTATCCCTACTAGTGCACAGAATGGTTTGATCAAAATTTCTGTGCATTTGAGTTTTTAATGGCACTGCCACATTGTCCTTCAGAAGAATCATGCTGGTTTCCACTCCTGACAACAACAAAGAGAACGGTGTGTGTGTGTGTGTGTGTGTGTGTGTGGCCCCTCACCTTTGCAAATACAGTGCCATCCAAGTTTGGAATTGTGCCCACTGGGTTAGTACCAAATATAGGACAGTGTAGCTTTGATTAACCTCTCTGGGTATGTGTATGTTTTCATCTGTCCAAAATCCTCTGTTCTTTCCTTTCCCATTAATGATCTGTTCATTACACATTTCATATTAAGAGCTGAAGACATATTTTCCTGGTTTGCCGTTTGTCCTTTAACTTTGCTGTCACAGAAGAGACTTTCTAAATCTCACCGAAGAACACAGGTTTGATCTTAAGGCAAGGGAGGGAAGTAGTGAAGCTTCTTCGGCAAGAGCATGGCAGGACCAGGGGTGAATGCTATAAAGCTCAGTCTGGCTACAGAGTGGGGGTGGAGACGAGCAGCAGCCAGAAGCAGGGGACAAACCGTGGGCATGAGCCAGTAAACATTTCTGAATGAAAGTTTAGGATGCAGGAGGCAGACAAAGAATATTTCAGGCTTTGGGCTTCCCACGCTGAGTCACTGCATGGACGCCATAATGAAGATACAGAATGTAGAAGGAGAAGCACAGTTTTCCTTTCCTGGCATCCTTTATTGAGAAGTGCAGGAAGATGATGAGTCTTGCTTCCCAAAGAAACTCTTGCCATAAGTCCCATATGGAGCTCAGTGTCACATGCCTGTGCTCAGGAGCAGTGGCTCATGCAGAGTGTATTTCCTTCGGGAGGCTTTCAGGGGCAGGGGCAGTATTTCAGTCACAGGTAGGTCTCTAGTGCATGACCCTGTGCCAGGAACTCCATAAGTACTTAAAAAACATGTTTAATAGCCGGACGTGGTGGCTCACGCCTGTCATCCCAGCACTCGGGAGGCAGAGACAGGTGGATTGTTGAGTTCGAGGCTTACCTGGGCTACATAGAGAGCTCAGGGCCAGCCTGAACTACAAAGTGAGACCCTGTCTCAAAAAAAAAAAAAAAAAACATGTTTAACCAGAAGATAAAGAGTACCCAAGTAAGAGTACATATAAGTCATTAGCAGCAGCACAGAAGACCTAAACAAGCGTGGAAGTGTGTAAAGTTCGGAGTAGAAACTCAGTACCTTGGAGATATTAATCCTCCTAAAACTGACATTTCATGCCACCCAAACTAAAATTCCAGAAATTTTTCCCAAGATAATGCACCTTTCGACCCTAATGTTAAATGAGATGAATCAGATGCAAAGCTAGTTCTAATAGTCACCTGGAAATTTAAAAGAGCTAGAAGATACAGGGCAAGAACAAAGTTGAAATATTTGCCCTGCAGTTAGACTTCTGTCTAAAGGCATAGTAATTGGCAGTTTGATATTGACGTGAAACTGATCAGTATGTTTGAGTGGATCTTCAACCATTCACAAAATCCAGATCAGTACTTGGAACAAATCAAAACAATATCACAGACATGTAATATGCAGAAGGCAAGTTCAGGGCTCACCTAGATAAGCCTGGGGCTTGAGAAAATCTTACTGGAAAAAAAATCCAACCTGCAATGAGCAGGCAGGTGGGAGATGAACGAGACGATAAGTTTAAAGGAAGAGGAAAGGGTCCCCTCCCTTCCTGCATTAGGGACACAAGCCTGGGCCTGTCCTCTGCGAGCGCAGTGAGCCAGAGGGAAACGGGAACATGGAAGTCAGAAAAAGCAGAGAGAACTGGTCTAGGCCAAGACTGGGGGGCTGCACGTCATCCGGTGACCCCCAAAGCAGAGAAACAGAAGAATGTGAGGTAAGCTTTCCCTCCTCACCGCACACTGGGCTCATTTCCACTGGGGGTGGGGTGGGTACACACAAGGATGGTCCCTATGTCTGATGCCTAATTCCCAGATGCACCAAATGTGTCGCCTGTTGTGCCCATGGCACAAGTCCCCAGATGATGTGCGCTGGGTGGGGAAAGGAACCTGCATAATCTGGGTCCTTAACTAATTTCCTCACACCTGCAGCCAGAAAGAGGGGAGCAGAGAAGTCCACATCACAGGGATACAGAGAGCCAAAAATTCCACCAGCCCTTAAAAAAAAAAATTCCACCAGCCCTTGCTGGCTCTGAACATACAGACAACCTCAGAGTTGAAGGATTTGAGCAGCCTCTAGTACCTGGAAAGGGAGCCAGCAAAAGCCTTTTCCTCCATAACTTCCCCTCTCAGATTTCTGACCACCAGAACTATAAGATGATGGGTCCTTGTTGGTTTAAGCCACTGTGCTGACAATAATCTATTGCAGTGGCCCACAAGAGACAAATGCTGACCGAGCGCTTTGCTGGTGTCCATGCCCTCTCCAGTCCCTACAGCAGAGGTTGCTGCCCCTGGTGAGGCCTGCAAACTGCCCAGCAGGCTTCCGGCTCTGTCTGCACTGTGGGCTGCTTGCCTGCTTACTCCGCTTCCCACCCAGAGCAGGAGCACCAAGAAACCAGACGTAGTGCCCTGTGTTTCATGTGTGTGTGCACAAAAGATGTGAACATCTTCTAGAAACGAGACAGTATTGTGCAGAAGTACATCAGACTCACGTTCACGTTTGTCTCATGGTGCTTGAGGGAAGATACACATAATAGAAAACTTACCATTTTAATCCCTAAGAAGTGTGTACTATTTATTTCAATTGATACACTATGTTTATCAACCATCCTCCTAGTGCCAGATGTTTAATGTGCCTTGCACTTTTCGTGGTTAGAACAGCACAGAGGTGAAGGGGTGCACAGTACTGAACAGCCCCATAGGCTGCAGAACATGTGGCATAAGGTAGTGGGGCCCATGAAGAGATTCCAAGAAAACCCTATGGGCCACACAGCATCTGTCCATCTCCAGAGACCACCCACTGCCTCGCTAGTACCTCGTGCGTTCAGCAACCCTCTGGGTAGTTACAGGCCTTCCCCCGCACAGCACGGGGACCTGCCACTGCTCCCAAGGTGACCACAGTCTCCCTCCTCTTGCGGGCTGCTGGAGGAGCCCTTCCCACATCTTCGGGCGAGAAGAATGAAGAAACATGTGCCGCCCTGTTGTTCTGAGAACAACATTAAAAGCTTCAAACTGACCTGTAATCCCAGCACTCTGGGAGGTTGAAGGAGGATAGACAAGTCAGAGCCCAGACTGGGCGAATTTAGCAACTTAGTGAGACTCTTTCAAAATAAAACACAAAAAAGCACTAGAGATTAATTCATCATGAAGAGCCTGGATTTGATTCCACTTATTAAAAACAAACCAAAAAAAAAAAAACCTCACATTGTCTAGAAATGGCTGAGAAGGATTAGCGTCAGAAATTGATGGGAAAGGCAGAAATATCTGAATTTAGGGAAAAGGGGCCTCAGAACAGAATCCTTATGAAATTTTAATTGTTTTGTTGTTTTCTCTGGCACTATCAAGGAGTGAACTCGGGCCTTTGTGCTTGCAAGGTAGCTGCAGTGCCACTAAACTACATCCCCAGCTTTTTAATGAAGTTTTAAACATACTTGGTTGAGTGATGGTCACAGGAACAGCACTCCTAAGGAGGAGGGGAAATACTTCTCCAGTCTTGGATGGAAATCACTTAGACTCATTATTCGTTCCTTCTGGAGATCTGGCTTACTGCTGATGACCGCTCTTGAGTGGCAGTAACAGAGTTGAGTCATTATGACAGAAAATCTGTACTGTCCCACGTAAAGAAAACTGTGGCAACCACTAGTCCAGGTGGTTGCATTTTGACATCTTAGAAGAAAGTGATATAATTTTAATTGCCTTGAAAGAATATATCTTAGAAGCAGCCTAAATGCCATCAACAGATGAGTGGATAAAGAGAGTGTAACACTCAGTGGAGCACTATTCTGTCATAAAGAACGATTGGCTTGAGGCATTTGTGGGAAAATGGATGCACCTTTCGACCCTAATGTTAAATGAGATGAATCAGATACAGAAGCTTGAATATCACATGGTTTTCTTTACACAAAAAGCTAATAGGAAAAAAGAGAGGAGAAAAAAAGAGTTGCTGTAACCTACATATGTGTCTGCTATCAGTTTCTAGTCTCACTCACATATGATGTGAGAGCTCACTATGCATTGGGATATGACAAGGTCTCTGTTGGTGCTGGGCATGGTCTATTTTGAACTAAAAATTTCCCAGAATAACAAAATCTGTGAAGATTGAGAGTAGCTCAGTGGTTGCCTAGATTTAGGAGGGCGGAGTTCAGAGGCAATAGCTAATGGGCAATGTCCTTTGTTTGGGAATAACAAAAAAGATTTCAATTTGATTGCAGTTATACAACTTCGTCAACTTGCTGAAATCTACTGAACCTTATACTTTAAATATGTAAAATATGTGATTTGCAAACTTTATTTAAAAAAAAGCTAAAAGTGTGTGTATGCCATCTCATCACCTGAGCCTATGCATTCAAAAAAGGGGACCATGAGCTGCTGGGACCAAAGGAAGCTGGGGAGTCAGCCTTTTCCGGAAGAAGTCACTCTGCTCTGGATTCCTTGGGGGATCTCAGGCAAGTTTTATAGACCTAAATAAAAGTAAGGTTTTTGATGTTGCCACATGAGTTTTTGGTACTTTCTCAGGAGTTAAATATCTAGGGTAGAAGCATCTGTCAGCTTCTCCCCAGACAGTCCTGGAAAGCTTAATCAAAATTGTAACATTCACTTTTGCTGCTGATAAAGACAGGAACCGGTACAGTAGAATCTATATGACTGAACACTGATAGGAGGGAGGCGACACACAGGGCTTACTCTGAATAAAAGATATGAAATAGAGTCTAATGGGACCACAGTGGGAAGGCAGGAAGGAGGCCACCAAGGAACATCAAGGTCCCAGTCTACCGAGATTAAGAAGACACAAAATCCACAAATCAGAATAGACAAGGAGGATATAGATTTGCCAGCACTGGACTCCAGGATAAAGGACCTTTTCAGCAAACTGAATGGTGGAAGTAGATGACAAAAGTCTAAAAAACAAGACACACTCTTTACTCAGCTATAACTAAAATTACCATCTCTGTCCCCTTCTGGAGTCTTCTCTAGAACTAGAATCCAAAAGTAAAGTTGTGTTCTAAGAGACAGAAAAGACTAAGACCAACTTCAAGGAGGAGAAAGAGGGGGGGGGGAAGTCTTCTAACTATGAGAGTTTTCTGAAGCCGAGAAGATTGAGAAACAACTTACTAAGATCACCAGTCTTCAACATCCCAGCATGACAGCCACTGTGAGTGACTCCATGTAGGAAACTACTCTATCAGGGTCAAAGTTGCCTCATCAGTGAAGTGAAGGGCACTGAGATGTCCAAAGACCTCCATATCAAAGGGAGGCAGCCCAAACAGCCACGTAGGTAAAACTGGATGTGTGGGTGGGGCTTGAATCCACTACATGTGCTCCAAAGACCTGCCACAGCAATTCAACAGGGGGCCAAATCTGAAGCATGAAGGGTGTGATCTTTCCCATGCTGCATCCTTGAGGGCTCTTCCTCAAGGCTCTTCCAGATCACTCTTTACAGGCAATGTAGCAACTGTCCTCTTTCTAGTCCTTTCATCTGCTGCACTGCACTTCATAGCACTTCCATCTGTGACCTCTAGTTTCGCTCTGTCTGTTAATTTTGTGTTATCAGCTCCATCAGTCAAAGATCTTCGCCTGTTTTATGTGCTTTCCCATCACGTGTGCCAGGCCTGTCAAAGGAGGTCAGTTCATTCGGACGTATGAATGTGACCGGATGAACAGAATCAGGAGCTGAGGGCTGTGGTGCTAGCG
This sequence comes from Thryonomys swinderianus, assembly GCA_004025085.1. Taxonomy (NCBI): domain Eukaryota; kingdom Metazoa; phylum Chordata; class Mammalia; order Rodentia; family Thryonomyidae; genus Thryonomys; species Thryonomys swinderianus. The sequence goes on along the minus strand of PVIC010004949.1, from coordinate 46,102 downwards.
ACAGTAGGGCTCTTCTGATGGAAGCCCATGAGCCTTTCACACCAGGAAGACAGCAAGGAAAGTCCCCTGGGCGCCTCCACCCTGTTTTTCCAGCCAGTGAGCTCTAGGAGTGAAGCCCTCCTGCCCCTTTTGAGGGCTGCTCAGTTACAGTCCAATGATCCAACACTCAGGGAGTGAGCACAGCCTTTACACTCCCCCCAGAGCAGCACACAGAGAGGGAGTGAGGCCTCTGAGCTCTCAGGGCATTGCCATTCAACTCAGCCACTCAGGGAAGAAATCTGTATTCTTGACACACCACACCCTCCTAGCCACTAGCTCTCTCCAGCCCATAATCCCTTTTAAGGTTTCCTAAGCTTTAAAGTGTAGAGACTACCAACACTGCTTCCCTCTATCCTGTCTCCATCAATCAGCCATTGCACATCTCTTCCATTTCAGACCCAAACTTCCTCTTTTGTGTTTAGCTTGTTAATACACGTGGTGAATTAGAACATGTAAGTACCACATCTTAATCCTTTTTAGTATCCTTTACCTCCTCTCCCTTTATCTCTTGGTTCCATCCCCACTTACAAAAAAACCCCCCAAAACAAAACAAAACAAAAAACTATCTCCCTGTATCTTATTTGTCTTTTATTTTGCTCTTTATTTATACTTTAGGTTTTTCATATAAGAGGAACTATGCGATGTTTTTTTTTTGTTGTTTTGTTTTGTTTTGTTTTTGACACAGGGTCTCACTTTGTAGTTCGGACTGGCTCTGAGCTCACTATGGAGCCCAGGCAAGCCTCGAACTCAGCAATCCTCCTGTCTCTGCCTCCTGAGTGCTGGGATGACAGGCATGAGCCACCACGCCCAGTGGAACTATGTGATGTTTAACCTCATGTGCCTAACTTATTTCACTTAAACTTATGGTTTCAAGGTGCACTCATTTTCTTACACATGACTCAGTTTGATCCTTCTATATGGCACAGTAGTGCTCCACAAGGTGTACATACTACACTATTTTTATCCAGTCATCTGTGGGTGGACATATAGGTCACTTCCAAGTTTTAACTATTATGAGTTGTACTGCTATCAGTAGGTGAACAGACACTTCCCAGAAGTACAAATGGCTGGGGATTTAGCTCAGCAGTCCCACACATGCCTCACAAGTACAAGGTCCTGAGTTTGATTCCTGGTACAGGAGGAGGAGGAGGAAGAGCAGGAGGAGGAGGAGGAGAAAAAGAATAATGAATGAATGAACAGCTAATAAACCCAAGAAAAGATGTTCAATATCACTGATAATGAGAGAGACAAATGAAAACAATGCCAAGATTTCATCTTGCCACAGAAAAAATGGCCATTATAAAATCTCATATGAAAGAGCATCCACTGGCTCAGGTCCCTTCCTCGAAACCAGACTCTCCTGGACCAGCACCCGGCTCAGCTTACCACCTTAGGGATGGCTTTCAATGCACTAAGGTTTCAACCGTTAGCCATCTCTGCACACTCCAACTCTGCTTCCATATTCACGTGGCTGTTCATCTATGCTTCCATTTTAGTGATTTTTAAATCTTCACCTCAGCCTCACACTCCCTCCGAACCTCTAGGCCTGCACTTCCGGCTGCCCAGAGGCCAACAGAGCAGCCTGAAGACCCACGTCATTACTTCCCTACATGCTCACAACGCTGCCAGAATTCCCCACAGAAGGAAAAAGGAATCTCACCTCAGAAGCTCTCCTGTCTACAACTGCCCCAACCATGTTTCCTTATTCTTAAAGCAGAAGTAACAGCTCAGAGCCTTAGGGTCAGAGTAAGGGCCATAAACATGAGTTTTCATGGCTGGTCCACCTCAGCAGTTGACAGAGGTCTGCTGTCATCACCTTCAACTGACTCACCCCACCCATTGAGTCCCCACCAAGTCCTGGCAATCACACCTCCTAAGTGGTTCTAGAATACATGCATTCACACACACACCCCCCCCCCAGCCCACTGCCTTAGAACAGACACCAATGAATAGGCGTAGCACCTCCAGGGCTCCTGTGGTCTTTGTTGTGGTCTTTATTGTTTTGTCCCATGGGGTCGCGCTGGTGGGAGGATGAGTGGGGACACAAGAATCAAAACACTGATTCCTGGTCAAGGGAGGAAACTTCTTCTTTATTGTATGTAGAGTTTTGGCTTTTATACAGGAGGGGAGGAGAAAGGGAGCATGTCACAAGGGGATACGTGGGTTCGTGGTGACGTGGTCCAAAGTGATTGGGTTAGCTGTGTGATGAGGCTATTTATGATTGGAAACTGTCCCTGTGTGTGTTGCTATAAGGACACTGGTGCTGGGCAACAGGCTCCAACAGGTTTTCCAAACCCACTCTCCCTGCACTAATCCTGCCTTTCACCAAAAGGAGCTTTCTCATTGACATGAGACTACCTCAGAGCACCTCAAACACCCCACTGCCCAGAGGACACACATCCAAACTCTTGAGTGGAACCGCCACAGCTTACCCCAGAAGCATTGCTGCTCCCTGGCACCGCCACGCTGGGCCACTACTGCAAAGCTGCAGAAGAGCTGTGCCCAGTCCTACCCACTCACCCTGCAGAGCTTTGCTGCGCACCTGCTGCATGACGGACATGGCACAGTCCAATGGCTTAGGCAGTGGCTGGAATGTCAGGGCTCATCCCTGGCTGGCAAGGTGTGTTTCAACAGAGAGTCTGGAGACAACGAGGACACGGCCACACAGAGGGAGCCAAGCCCACGTCCTCGTCATGTCTGTGGGAGGCACCCTAGACGTTCCTTGAGCTAACTGTGTCTCTCTCTTTACTCCCACATGCCAACTGAACAGCCCCCACCAGTTTTACACTTAAGCTTTCCCCACCAAATGGCGGGCCCTTTGGGGGCAGCCACCATGTTTTGTCAGGAACAAAGGCGAGTGCTTAGGAAGGTGCTCGGAGAACGAGCTGCCAGAAGCTACCTTCTCCTCGCCTTCTGTGCACGAACCCTACATAAGCAGATATGCAGGGAGCTGAACCTGTGAAGTCATGCATGTTTAATAAACTCAAGAGGTGAAGCACGCAGAGGACAATCAGGATGACACTGCACATGTAAGGAAGGAGGCCGCTAGAACTGCCAGCCTTACTAAAGACCAGCTGCTGTGGCTTTGGCAACGGACCCACTGTGCCAATTTCCAGCCTTTCTTCTCCAAACTGGTGATAGTGGGTGTCTATGAAGTGGGTGTGAAATTACTTACAAATAATGTCTAACCCATGCATCACAATCAGACAATGTTCCTTTCCATTACTGTAATTACTGTGAAGCTTAGTCACGTAGTTCAATCTTCTCTTGACCTTCATTACCACTACCAGCCTGCCATTGCCCTCCTGCCACTGCCAGGTGGCCAGCTTGTCCCCTGTCCCTCTGTGTACCGAGTGGGAGGAACCCATTGTACTGTGACACACCGCTGTGTCCCTTAGCGCCCACGGCTGTCTGTTTGCTGATGTGCTCCCATCCCAGAGGGTCCTGGTGCTAAAGTGCTGCATGCACACCGATGTCTAGCACATCTGATTACTTACAATGGTTTTGCTTACCTGGCCAGTATTCTTAATTCCAAAAGATTAAAACCCAATGAAAATCATAAATTATGCTCAAAAGTATACTCTACACTTCAGAGTTTTGGTCAATTCCAGAACTGCCCGAATCTTTTAAAGACCTCAACTTTTTGCATTCTCAGCTCCATGAGTCACAGGTGTCCGGCTGCTTGCGTGCTCCTCTGTCTTCTGTGTCCGAGGCTAGAGGTCCGCACCCTCATTTCCGCGCCCTCTGAGTGCCAGACACAGAGGGAGGCGCTGCTGCTCGCGGCAATCCAGGTCGGGAGTTGGGGGGCCTCGGGAGCCCACAAGCCCCTCGCTCCTGTCGCTCCTGGCCGTGACCTGGGTCTGTGCATGCACCAGCATGGCGGCGTCTGTCTGGCCAAGGGAAGGACCTGTGCTGCTCCTTCCCCGGTGGAGGACATGACGGGGTGTGGAGCGGCCACGAGGATGGGCCCTGCCTGGAAGCGCGGGGACCGTCCCGCCGGCGGTGGGATGACCAAGAGAGACAGAGATATGGCAACCTCTCTTGTAGCCCAGCTTCCCGGCCTCACTGCACCCCATTCTGGAGGTGTGGTGTTCGTGGAGGCGAGAGGTGAGCTGCGGGCCGCGTACGAGCGCCCCTGCTCCATACCGAGGCCAGCTGTGTGGGGACAGGAAGGTGACGTTCAGGCCAATGGCCAGTGGATGTCACAAAGGCCCAGTCCCACCTGTACTCCTACAGGATACCTTTATTGTAGAAAAAGACAAAGTGCCATTGTCCACTGTGCCCTGGCTCTCTCAGTGGTTGAGAACACAGGCAGCCGCTGGCCTGCATCCCCTCCAATCGGACGGCTCACAGAGGGTGCTGCAGCTGCTGTGCCCAGGCCACTGCCGGTACCTCATCTGCCCTGAGCCTTGGCCCACAAGGCCTCGGTCCTGGAGGCCCTCTCCATCCCATCTGCTTCTGGGGTCGCTCTCAGCCTGGACAGGTCGCCCTCCTCCCTGGCCACCCGTGGACGGCCTCCACACACTCCCACAGTCTGCCCCGCTACTCTGTTTCTGCTGCAGGAACAATGAGCCGCACTGTTCATGGATGCTTAGTTTTGTCTCTATCTGTCCTGGGTGCTGGGTTCTTACCTTCCCAAGGGAAATGACCTTGTCTTATTTGTCTTTTTACGCCCAACAGCAACTGCATGCTCACAGAATGTTCCTTAGGGAACACAAAGCTCCTTGGGGCCGGTTTCCAGGGCACTGTGTAGCCCTACCCTGAGTGCTCTGACCAAGGCCCAGGGAGCGTGGTAAATACTGCTGTCCTCGAGGCCACCTGGAGATCCCCCAGGGTCCTGGAGTTGCGCTGAGAGAGTCTACAAGATCAAGTCTCTACACAGTGACACCGAGATGGTGTCTGCCTTTGCTCGTGCCCTCTTTCCCAAGGGCATGGAAGGGGCTCTCCAGAACCCGTCCCGCTCAGTGGCACCAGACAGCAAAGGTCAGAACTGATGTGAGAGCCCAGCGATGTCCTTAGACATCCCAGAAATCCACTAAAATGTAAAAGGAGGCCATACTTCTTACTGAGTTTCACTTTTATGTAGTGTCTTCATAGACTGTTATTTGTGCTAAAGTATTTCATTAACATAATCTTCAAATAAAAGAATAAATTTTCTCAATTTCTTATATTTATTTTAATAGAGTAAAATTTATCCTGGGGTATATGTGAGCTTTTAGGAGACTTCAATAAACTGTGAGTGTTCAAAGGGGTCTAGAGAAATGCTGCTATTAAGAACTGATAAGTTAATATAAGCTTCATTGGTTACTCCTCAGTAGAATGAAGAACAAAACCTTTTCTGGTATCCTGGGATGGGGAACTTTACTTTTCACCATGATTTTATCTCTGCGATGATGATCAGGTACCACAGAGCACAAACTTAGAAGCACAAACAGGGAAGGCTTGTGAAAACCATACAAAAACATCAGATATGTGCACTAACAATTGTAGGTCCTAATTTTCATAATCACGTTTGTTCTCATGTGGGAAAGGTATATAGATGCAACACAGATAAGGCTTTATAAGTCCATCTCCAGAACTCCCTGAGATCAAGAAATGGACTGCATAAGTCTGCCAGGATATAATAAAGTCCCATAACTGAAATAGTGATGGAAATTGACTGTGCTAGTTCTGAACGCCAGAAGTTCCAGATCAAGTTATTGGCAGGGCCTCCGTACTACTAAAAGCTTTCATAGAAGCATATGTTCCAGGTTTCTCTTCTGGATTCTGGTAGCTACATGGCTTGTGACATCATCATTGCAGTCTTCACTGGGCACGTATGTGCGTGTCTGAGTGTGTCCATGTGCACTCGCACATGTGTGCATCCAAACTTCCTCTTTTTACAAGGACATTATCCCTTTGGATTAGGGACTCCTTTAGTCACCCTTAATGGTCTCATTTTAACTTGGTAATCTCTGTAAAGCCTGTGTCTCCAAATAAAGTCACACTCTGAGATACTGAGTCTGGGCTCCAACAGCTTTTAGGGTGGATACAGTTCAATTCATAACAGTGGGAAATGACAAAATCAGAAAATTCTAAAGAAAAAATGTGAAGGAAAATTATGAGCTGAAATCACAGAAACTAACTTCATATTTTAATCCATAGTAACGAAGAACTAGAGGGAATTTCCAAGGAAAACCTTAGAGTTCCTACTGTTCTGTCACCAGTTACATGGCCATTTTCAGAGAACTGGGTCTCAGGCTGGGAAGGGAGAAGGCTTCCTTTTTTTTTTTTTTTTTTTGGTATTAGGGATCACGCGAAGGATCTTGTGCTTTCAAGGTGGTCATGGCGCTACTGAGCTATACATCCCGGCCCCAAATTTCTACATTTATTTAAGACAGCTCTGCTCAGATAACAAAAGACAGGGAAAATAACCTGGACACAAAAGTTTTAGAGTTAATTCCAAGATCCTTAAAGCAAAGACCCAGAAGAGCAAGATGTGGAGAAGGAAGGAAAGGGGGAAAAGTGAAGACTTTAGAACTAAAACGTCCTGTGACTGCTGGGGAATTCACGGCCCTTTACAACTGAGGTGATGAAAGATATTGCCAGTGATACGATGAATTGAGTTTGTGCAGTAAATGCACAGAACAAGACCTTGTAAAGAAAGACAGAGCAATGCAGAAGCCCCTGCTGGAGGAGCTCACGCAGCCAGGGGAGCGGGCTGGGCCAGGATCCCAGGTGAAAGTTGACCAAAGGGAGCGAAGAGCTGGAAATTTGCCATTCCTCTGGCCTGCTGCTCCTGAAACAGACGCACCCCTTGAAGAAGCTGCAGGAAAGGAGCACGCCTTGGTGCTTACCTCTGCCAGCTTCACCTAACCAATCACACTCCATTTCCGGGCCTAACACAACTGACACCTCTCTATTTCCTCGCCCTCGCCGAGGTGGAGAGTGCGGGCTGAGCCCGCCAGGTCCTGGCTGGCTGACCTCTGGCCTGCAGGCTATGGGGAAGTCGCTGCTTCCAGGCCAGACCAGGAGGAGTGGCCGTGCCCGGTTTCCCCAGGTCATGGGGCCACAGTCCTGACTCCGTGGGGACCGTGGCCGGGAAGGTGCTCCCCGGTCCTGGCGTGGCCTCTGCCCTTTCCCGGGGCTTGCAGTGCTGTGCTGAGAACTCAGACTTCAACTTCTCTGATCTCTCCTTGTGTCCCCAGCAGGGAGAAGCACCACTGGCAAAGACTTGTGCAAGCGCTCCATGCATAGCAGGGAGTTTGAGATGATATCCTTATTCTGAGGACAGCTAATTAATGAAGGTGACCTAATTTATGTCTGGAAAGTCACCTTTGCTGTACGATCGTACAAAGTTATGGCCATGACCTCGGGAGGCAGCCCTGCGTCCCTAGGAAGGCTCCTTGGAGCCTGTATTTTCCATTCACTGGAGAAATATTCTCTGCTTTATTCTCAAAAACTCTCAACCTTTTAAAATTGCTTTCTAGCTGCTCCTGGCTTGTGAATGCAGTGGTTCCCTTAGCAACAGCTGGCGCAGGCAGCCTCTTTCCTGTGCAGACCACTCTTGCCTTGTTTTCCACAGAACATGCTTCTGCAGCACGTTAAAGATGGTGCTTCCCGCTCCCTATAAAAAAACCTTTCACATTCAATGCCTCCCGCCCCTCATGCCTCATCTGTGCCCTTGCTGCGTGCCCAGCACTCTGCTGAGATTGGCAACACTCCTCTACTTACTGTCCACCCCGGGATGTTGGCTGGACCTTTAAGGCAGAGCTGAAAATACTCTCTTCCAGGGACACAAAAGGCTCCCAAAGACTGAGTCTTTGTCTTCCAAGTGGCCACCCCCACCCTAGTAGAACACACACTGTCCCACCACAGGACACTGGCCTCTGCAGGCAAAGCAAACACCCGTGTGTGTGATGGAATCGTAAGGGGGTGCCCAGCAAGTAGTCAGTCCACGGCTAGGGCCACTGTGGTCCGAGCCACTGCTATCTAGGCCTGGCTCCCTGGTGGCTGTGGGCTCCCACCTACTCTTTGCCCCCAGACCCTTGGCCTCTGCAGCTCCACCAGCCACCCGAACGTTCCTGGCCCCCTGGGCAGGGGCCGCCCAGTGACCTGCAGAGGCAGGGTCTTTCTGCCTGTCAGGCCTGGACCCTGAGGTCCCCGGGCCTTGGCCCTGCCCTGGTGCGGCCGCTCCGGCTCCTCTCACCGCCTCGCTCCATTTGGTCCTTTTAGCAGGCCCCCACCGGCCAGGCCTCTGGGCTCCAGTTAAGGCAGAGGACAGAAGAGGGACAGGGGCACTCCCATCCCCCAGGGGTCCTTTCTGCACCCCGGTACTCAAGGCCTCTTCCTCCATGGGCTGAGAACCTCCAGCCTTTGCAGTCCTGGCTGCCTCTCCTATCGAGAGAGCCTGATCCCGTACGTGGCCTCCAGGGCCAGGACCCTCACCAAGTCACGGAAATATAAAAGCACACATGTACAGAGTGCGGGTGTGAGCCTGCCCTCCCGTGGACTCCTTCTTAACCCTCAGCCCCTCCTGACAGGGCTGCTCCTGGGGACCATACCCACAGAATTGCCCAGCATCTTCTTACATTGGTCCTCAGGGAGGAAGGGGCACCCTGACAAGAATGACGAAAGCAACGGTCTCTTAGGACTTGGGTACAGTTGCTTTTTTCACATGCTGACATGTAGTTGTCAGAGGAAGATCAGATCCAAGGTGCTCTCGGTGGAATTTTACCAACCCTTAGTGATATAGATCGGGCAAGTTGGAGGCAATGTTTTTCCCCTCCATACCTATAAGTACTGAGCTTTTTTTTTTTTTTTTTTTTTTTGAGACAGGGTCTCACTTTGTAGTCCAGGCTGGCCTGAGCTCACTGTGTAGCCCAGGCAAGCCTGGAACTCAGCAATCCTCCTGCCTCTGCCTCCCGAGTGCTGGGATGACAGGCGAGAGCCACCATGCCCAGCACTGTGGTGTGTGGTATTGATGGCTGGTGGGCGTGAGTCTCCACGCCCAGCATTGTATGTGGTTATTGGGATCGAACTCAGGACCTTGTGCTTGCGAGGCAGGCGCCGGAACCACTGAGCTCAATCTCTGGCCCCACTGAGCTTATTTTTTGGTTCAGATATAACTCACGTCCCATGTAATTCACCCTTTGAGAATGCACGCTTGAATAACACAATGAAATTTTGCATGATCACTCTTCCATCCCTCTCTCCCAGGCCCTGCAGACGTGAATCTGCCTTAGGTAGTCTGAGCATTTCTCAGGAGTGGAATCACAGAATTCATGGCGTTTCTCACCTGGCCTCTTTCACTGAGCACGTTTTTAAGGTTCATCCATTGTTATGATTTCAACAATCTCCTGTGTGCAGAGGTGGGGTTTGGAAGGCGATTGGATTATAGGCTGGTACACTGCCCAGTGGACTGCATGAAAAAGCCCACGGCTGACACGGCAGTAGGGATCCTTGTCCCTGGCTCCTCCCTTCTCCCTATCTGCTTCCTGCCTGCCCTGGCTTGAGCAGCTTTCCATGTCTCAGTAAGGATCAGGACTGCACTCCTTTTTGCAGCTGAATAATATTCCACTATATAGAAATACTATGTTTTATTTATCCATTCAGTGGATAGACATTTGGCCTATTTTCACCTTTTGAGTATTAGGAATAATTGTGCTGTGAATATGGCCATATGTTTTCATGGGGCTGTCTATTTTCATTTCCTGTGGGTATTGCTGACATAAAATAAAATAAAATAGAAACCAGACTTGAAATTCCTGTGAGCTGACTAAAACAGGCCATATAAGCTGCTTCTTGTACAAGGTGTGGCTGAAATGCATGGCGAATGTTTAAATGAAATATAGTACAGTAAAGACACACAACTGCTTCAGAAAATGGGATGACAGAACTGCTTCAAGAATTATGGGATGAGTGGGTCTGAAGCAAGGGGAATGTATTGGGGAATTAACAACATGTCTTTCACTATGATAAATGTTTTGCATTGTATACATTCACCATATATTTCAGTTATGCTTCAGGAATGTTTCTAATAATCTTAAATGAAATTGAAGTCACTTTTCAAAAATGGTTTAAAATGATCAGTTTTAAGTAATCTGCTGTCTGAAAACCTCCATCATAATGACCAATCATTGTAGAAGCGAAAGCTCTTCCTTATTTTTGCTTAAAAGACAGCTTGTAACTGTCCTGTATCATCACTGTTCTGAGGCCTCCCTATTCTTTTACCTGGTCAGTAACCCTTAAACACTTTTAAACTTTGGTTTAATTTGCTTTTATTTCTGATAATGCAGAAGCCCAGGTCATGTGGTGACTCCATGGTCAGTCTTCTGAGGACCTTTCTGGTTGGTTTCTAGTAAAATCAGTGGCTGCACGGTTCTACCCCCAGCATTAGCACTAGCACTCACTGTTGTCCTTGATTCTGGCTATCCTCATGCATGCGGCCTAAATTTACATTTATCTTGTGGATTAAATTTACATTTCTCTGAGGACCAATGCCACCAAGCATCTATAATCTGTAAGCCATGTACATTTCGTGTAATTTTTGAAAAGGCAGAATTACATTTTCCATCCTGTTCACACATGCACGTGTATCTCACTGTCCCTTCATTGTGGCCTTCTTTTGTGTTAAACAGATATGTTATAATACCCAATTTGAATCTCCTTGTCATTTCTCAGTACACTTTGGCAGTTATTTTTTTAGTGGTTGCCCTGCAATTCAGGCCCCTCCTTTCCCTCCAAAACATCTCTCTTCCAAGGGGAAGCTGGAGGAAAACGGAGGCCTGGGTCCCATGCAGCAGGGGCTGAGAGGAAGCAGAACCCCAAATCTCAGTGGACTGACAAGGAAAAAGTCAAAGGAGGGGACACCAGGGACTATGTAGGAAAGGGGATGAGGAGACCTCTGGATAGAACCCTGAAATGGAGGGACATTCAGGCATTCTGTGGGGATAACGTGGCATGGAACAGAGGATCAGACCCAGGTCAGAGTGAGGAAGCTGGACTCAAAGAGCCCAGTCCTCTGAGCTGGGATGGAACTCCAGCTGCCAACACTGAAGTAGTGGAGAAGGAAGGCTTCCTTTTCCCACATGTGTCAGGGGTGGGTGTGCAGCCACCCAGACCCTAAAGTCCCTTGGACACCCAGGGAGATCAAGGGCTCGGCGAGGAACTGGAAGCCCCAGGCGCCAGAAGGGGCAAGCCCCGTGCTGAGAGCCATCATTCAGTAGTTGGCAGCCTCCAACAGCAAGTGATCTGATTGGCTCTGCTCCCAGGAAGCATGGTCCTGAGTTACCAGGTGTTGCCAGGAGGGACAGGTGCTGCTTACTAACAACAGGGTAAGTGTGAGCAATGGAAGGCCCAGAGTCTGGGTCGAAGGAGGGGGGAGGTGCTCTATGCCACCTCATTTGGAACAGTCCCCAGGTACCACCCCAAGATTGACATCTGTCCTTAGAAAGACATTGTGGAACCTGGGGGTGGTGGTCAGAGGCGCCCTTACGCTGAGTTAGGGATAAACACCACTGGCCTCCCTGCTCAGGGGCTCTTTGCCTTCAGGTGGGGCCTCATCCTGCCCCTCTTTATGTGCCCCAGACCTCTGTCCCAACTACAAGACCAGTACCAGTTTGATTCCTTCCCCTCTTGGGTCTCTCCTGGGGAGCTGGGCTCCAGGGCCTGAGGCAGACCGGGTTTTCATGACATAGCCAGAAGGCCCTGTAAAGATGACACAGGGGTCCTATAATTCAAGTCCAGCCCTCCCCAGAATGAGGCGTGTGACAGCCAAGCTGGACAGGCCTGCTTAGGTTCAAACTTCACCCTCTGCCAACTCCTCTTTGTCACTTTCAGAAGGAACAGACTACCTTGTCTGTCATCAAAAGAGAACTGGGGGGCAGCCACCTGGGAGACAGGCCTCCTGCCAGAGAGGTAGCCGAGATGGCAAGGTCGCAGAGGAGGGGGACGAGGACAGGGTATGACCACCAAGGAGAGGACAAAGAGATGCACCGAGCCAAGCCCAGCAGATCATCATCCACAGAGGCCCTGGTAGCAGGTGTGAGGAGATACCAGGCCCAAGCTGTGCTGGCCCAGGCTCAGGAGCTGGGCTCCCATTGACACTTCGGACACAGCAGACACTCAGCAAGGGTGTCGTCCTTCCATGGGGCACCACTACACCCTCCACAGATGTTCACTGCGCACTGTAGTGTACTAGGCATGCTTCTGGTGCTACTGGGAAGGAAACAGTATCTATGGACTTGAGGCCTTAACATTAACTCGAAGAATCTATGAAATCAGATAGGGGAACATGCATATTTACTTCTACTAAACTAATTAAAATTGAGCATTCCCTTCAATTATAAACATAGACAACAAACCATTGTAATACTTGCAGTACAAGAGATATTATATTATATTAGGTACTACATATATCTACAACTATGTATTAGAAACAGCACTATTTTAAAACCCAGGGAGTAGGCAGGCAACTTTTAGATACACTACTTCATGGCTAAGGAAGGGGTACACTCCAAAGAGCAGGAAGGATGGGGGAGGGGCCAGCAAAAGGCTTTGCAGAAAGCTACCACCACCTGAGGCAAGAACCAGGAGCAAGTGGGCCCCTGAGTAAGGGGTCTGATGGGAAGTCAGGTGGCATCTGCAAGGCACACGCCACCGACGGGCCGGCTGGGGGAGCAGAGCAGGCATCTGCTGGAGGGGGCCCCGCGTGTGCATGGAGAGGGCTGGGGAGCCGGGCTCCGGGCTTTGCGGAGTCACAGCGTCCTGCCCTGTGGCTGTCACCCACGTCTGGACGCACATACCACAGGAGTAACTAAGGAGTAATTAAGACCATAGCTCAAAACTTTCTTTCAAGAGGATTTGTTCATAAAGTCTCTGCCTAAGCCAAGGTCTCCAAGAGTTTTACCTAACCTGTTTTCCAGCAGGTTTATTGTTTCTGTTTTAATGTTTAAGTCTCAAATCCATTGTGATTTTAGTTTAGTACACGGTGAAAGAGATAGGTCTAGCTTTAGTTTTGGGCAGGTCAAAGCCCAGTTTTTCCAGCACCATTTGTTAAAGAGGCTGTCTTTTCTCCACTAAGGATGTTGTCTTCTTTGTCAAAGATGAGGTGGCTTAGCGTACCTGGAGTTGTTTCTGGATCTTCTAATCTATTCCACTGGTCCTTGGGGCTGTTAGTTTGCCAGTACAATCCAGTTTTTATCACAGTGGCTTTATAGTACAGTTTTCAGTTGGGGATTGTAATACCCCCTGCCATGTGGTTGCTTAGAATTGTTTTTGCTATTCTAGGTTCCTTGTGGTTCCAGATGAATTTTTGGATTATTTTCTCTAGCTCTGTGAAGTATGGTGTTGAAATTTCAATTGGAATTGCATTGAATCTGTATAGTAGTTGTGGGAGTAAAGCCATTTTGACGATGTTGGTTTGGAACATGGGATGTCTTTCCATTTTCTGATCTCCTCTTCTATCTCCTTTTTCAGAGTCCTGTAGTTTTCAGAGTAGGGGTCTTTCACCTCCTTTCTTAGATTGATTCCTAGATATTTCATTTTTCTGGGTGCTACTGTGAAAGGGTTTGACTCCCCAATTTCTCTTTCAGTGAGTCTGTTGTTTGTGCATACAAACGTCGTTGATTTTTGAGCATTGACCTTGTATCCAGCTACACTACTAGATTTGGCAATTAAGTCTAGCAGTCTTTTGGTTGAGTTTTTAGGATCCTCTATACAGAGAATCATACCCTCAGCAAATAATGACAGTTTAACTTCTTCCTTACCTATCTTTATTCCTTTTATTTATTTGTCTTGCCTAATTGCTGTGGCTAATGTTTCCAGTACTATATTGAACAAGGGAGGTGACAGCAGGCATCCTTGTCTCGTTCTTGATCTTAGAATAAAAGGTTTCAGTTTTTGCACATTTAGTATGATGCTGGCTGTTGGTTTCTCATAAATAGTTTGTATTACATTGGGATAAAGTCCATCTATTCTGATTCTCTGTAGGGTTTTGATCATGAATCGGTGTTGGATTTTGTCAAATGCTTTTTCTGCATCCAATGAGATGACCATATGGTTTTTGTCCTTGAGACTGTTAATATAGTGTATTACATTTATTGATTTATGTATGTTAAACCAGCCTTGCATCCCTGGGATAAATCCAACTTGATCAGGGTGTATGATTTTCTTGATAACTCTGTGTTCTGTAACCTCTATAGCATGAGAACTAGCAGAAAGAATCAACAAATGGGATCTCATCCTACTAAAAATCTTCTGCACAGCAAAAAACAAAACAAAACAAAACAAAAACCCAAAAACAAAAAACACTGGCACCACTAAAAGACAACCAGCAACATGGAAAAAAATCTTTACAGCTGTTTGTCAGACAAAGGGCTACTATTTAGAATATACAAAGAACTTAAACAAATCAGTCCCCCCAAGTTTAAAGACCCAATTCAAAAATGGGCATCTGAAATGAACAGACACTTCTCAGAGGCAGAAGTAAAAGCAACCAAGAAACATATGAAGAATGTTCAACTTCACTAGTCATTCAAGAGACACAGATGAAAATAACACTGAGATTTCATCTCACTCCACAAAGAGTGGCTGCTATTGCAAAATCAACCAGCAATAAATGCTGGTGAGGCTGCAGGAGAGAGGAACACTTCTCCACTGTGGGTGGGATTGTAGACTATGTGGAGATTCCTCGGAAAACTAGGATTAGAGGTCCCATTGGACCCTGCTATTGCCCTGTTAGGAATATACCCAAAGGAATTAAAAGATTCATATTGTAAAGACATATGTACACCCATGTTCATAGCACCTCAGTTTGTGATAGCCCAATCTTGGAAACAACCCAGATGCCCATCAGCTGGAGACTGGATAAAGAAGATATTGTTTTCTTATAAAATGGGGTATTATTCTGCCATAAAGAATGACAAGTTTCAATTTATGTGCAAATGGATACACCTGGAGGACACACTAATAAGTGAAATAAATAGATCCCAATATGTAAATACCATATCTTTTCTCTGGTATGAGAACCTGTAGATGTAAATGAGTTCTAGAATGTATGATAGATTTTGTAAAATAGGAAATATTCAAAGGGAATGTGGTGGGGGAACGTAATGAGGGGGAAGAATAAATACGATTTGGGAAGAAAATGAAATAGCAGGTATATAAGGGGTGGGAGGTTGTTGGGGGTAGGGATGTGGGTAAAAACGAGAATTCTTCCATATACTGACACAAATTCCCCAATGTTGAGTGTGATTGTGAGCTGTATATAAAATATACCAATAAAGAATTTTTTAAAGGCTTTCTTTCAAGAGGAATTTCAGGTTCTGAAGTCCTCACTGAGGAAGTCAACAATTAAAGGAAGAAACAAAGTCTGTGGGGCTATGCGGATCATCTATTTCTTTTTAATTCAGCTTTGCTATTTCTGTCTTTTAAGGAATTTATACATTTATATAAATTGTCAGCTTTATTAACATAAAGTTGCACATAAAATACTATCTCATTATATGTCAACATCACTCCCATTCCTAAAAGTGCCTGTTATGTTCATGAAGTATGTTGGTCTGTACTTTTCTGAACAAAATTTTAGCAAATTGACTTTTGGAATACATTACAAATAACTAACACATTCTCACTGGAGTCCATTATGGGAATGCAAATTGGTTTAAACGTTTGAAAATTATTCAGTGTAATTCAGCATATGAATACCTAAAGAAAGAAAAAGCATGTAATACGCTCAATAGATGCAGAATCAACATTTGATTAAACAAACAGAAAGCCTCCCAATAAACAAGTTAATGGGTATCTATGGTAAACCCACCCCTGGCTGCCTACTTAACAATGAAAAATGACTGTTTTCCTCCTAAAATCAAGAACAAGAAAGCGATATCCATTCCTATACTTGTTGCTCAGGTTTGTACTGGAGAGGGTAGCCAGGAAAGTCAGACAAAGCTACAGTAACAGCACCCCATTGGGAGAGAAGTAAATGCCCTTTATTCCCAGAAAACATGATTGTCCATGCGGAAAACCAAATAATGAGATCTACCGAAAAGCTCCTAGAATGAATGTGAATTTGGTAGTTTTCAGGGTGCTAACTAATATGAATAAAGAAAATGGATTAGACTTCATAGACTAGTGAATTAAAATTAAAATCTTATAAATCAATTACAACCACTTCAAAAATATGAAACATTTAAGAATAAATCTGACCGAGATATAAAAGACCCGTACCCTGAAAACGACAAAATGTTGCTGAAAGAAATTAAAGACCAAAATGAGTGGGAAGTGTAAGAGGGACAGAGAAAAGGAGAGACAGAAATATTGTTCAAGTATCAAAAGACTCTGTATGGCTAAGATGTTGATTTTTCCCAAGCTAATCTACAGATTCAATTCAATCCCAATAAAAATCTCAAGTTATATGAGGAAGCAAAAGTATAAATAGATTAAACATCAAAATAAAATATAATAGGAAACAGAGAGAGATAGGATCCTTACAAACAGGAAGGAGACCAGGAGATGGAGGGACAGGGGAGAAGGAGATGAAAAAAGAATTAAAATGTGTTCTGCGCATGTACCAACTCCACATGAGGAATGTAATCATTATGTACTGTAAATATGCACTAACAAGAAGATAAATCCCAGTTCTTTCTTCTAGAAATTAATGAGATGACTCTAAAATTTGCATAGTGATAAAAAGAAAACCTGGACTACTCAGAACAGCATTGAAAAGAGGAATGAACCTGGAAAACTTGCACCACCTGATTTTGAAATTTATTATGAAACAATTCTAATCAAAATGGCATGATATTTGTGTAAAAATAGAAAGCAGATCAATAGGATTGCATAGAATACCAAAATAAATGCACATATGTGTGGACAATTAATCTCTGACAAAGTTGCCAAGCAATGCAATGAAGGATGAGTCTCATACAAATAGTGCTAGAACAATTAGATGTACACACACAAAAATTAATTTTGGGGGGTACCGGGAATCAAACTCATGGCCTTATGTTTGTCAGGGAGGCACTGCACTGCTGAGCTATGTTCCCAGCCCCACAAGTGGATTTTGATCTGTACCTTGCACTATATGCAAAGATTGATTCAAGATGGACCAGAGACCTAAATATTACAGTTAAAGCTACAAAATTTATATAATAAGATAAAGTTAGAGCCAGAAATTTAGCTCAGTGGTGCTGGCACCTGCCTCGAAAGCGCAAGGTCCTGAGTTCTGTCTCCGGTAACCACATACAACAATGCTGGGCATGGAGACTCATGCCCACCAGCAGTCAGTACCACACACCACAGTGCTGGGCGTGGTGGCTCATGCCTGTCATCCCAGCACTCAGGAAGCAGAGACAGGAGGATTGCTGAGTCTGAGGCTTGCCTGGGCTATATAGTGAGCTCAGGGACAGCCTGAACTACAAAGTGAGACCCTGTCTCAAAAAAAAAAAAATAACAACAAAATAAAGTTGTTATGACTGGAATAGACAAAAAGTTTTTAGATGATATCACAAGCACAATCTATAAAAAAGAAATTTGCTAAGTTTAACCATCAAAACTTAGAATTTCTTTAAATAATAAACTACTAAGAAAATGAGAAGGCAAACAAAACACTGAGAGAAAACACTTGCAAAACACGTGTTCTGAGCCTAGACCATATCTATATGGAATTCTTACAACTTAAGAATAAGAGGAAAAGTCAATAATAATAAAATAGGAAAAGGTTTGATCAGGCACTTCACTGCAGAAGATACACTAGAGGCTAAGCAAGACATGAAAGCATATTCAACATTACTAGTGAGAGAAATCTATATTAAAATCACAATAGGATTGTATTACACACTGCAGTTCAAAAGATTAACCATGGCAAGTGTTACCAACAATGCAGAACCATGGGAACATAAGATGGCAGTTCAGTAGCTTTTAAGTGAAGTGTACCTCTCCTATATCATCCAGCCTTACTACTCTTCCATACTCACTCAAGCTAAGTCTGTATGCATAGAAAGCTCTAGTGCAGTCACCCTGCTATGGTTTAAATACACAGTAGCAGTCATGTATTTGTCCTCAAGGCAATAATGTTCACAGGTGACAGGGTCAAAGGACGGGTCCACTGATGAGTGTATAGCTGAATTGTCCCTTAGAAGTTGCATCGCAACCCTGATCTCTGTCTCTGTCGCTCTCTGTGCCCCAACCCCAGGGAGCTATGAAGCTCATGTGTTGTGTACATTTACCAGCTCCTCTGGGGTGAGCAGACTTTCTACAGGATGGCTTATTTCAATGTCTTGTGGGCCTACTCCCCCTCACTAAAAACTGATTTTGTCTTCAAAGTCACTGTCTGATCTTTTAACCTGGACTCCTGCTGTGTTATGGGAGCGCACTGCTCTGCATCCTCACTCGTGTTCATCACAGCATCCACAGGCACCTTTTCCGCAGTGATTTAGCATCGTCTTCATTGTCACTGTTGTCACAACCGCCTTAATTCAGAACCATTCCAGCTGCTTCACCACTGCTCGACAAATGAGCAACTGTTCCAGTTTACCGACGATTCTGAAAATATGTTTTTTGCATAAGGTCAGACATCACTTTTTCTCGTCCGTCACCACTTTGCTCATCGTCCTCACCAAACACAGCCCAGACCAGAGGCTGTAGAGGACATCCATGGTGGCCACCACGCTCCGGGCTGCGCAGCAGCAGCTAAGGCGGCCCTCTGTGCTAAGCCCGCTGCGGCCTGCCGTGCCTGCGGCCAGCATGCTGCCCTGCATGTGCCTTTATACGTATTCTTCATGGGTCCGAGCATACTGTCGTCACTTGGATGATTTCAGAAGCCTCATGTAGGTACAGTACATGACGTAAATATTATTTCTGATGAAACTGTCATGAGCAGAATGAGCAGAACAGTTTTGCACAAATGACGAAAGCTCTCAGTCTTCACTCCGTCCAGCTCTGCTGCAGTGTGTGAGTCTCCGCGAGAGTGTCTGGGCAGCGGTCAGAAAAGCTGTTCTTGCTGATCTGCCCTCTCTGTTAGCATAACGGGCCGCTAAGATTCGCTCCCTCAAAATAGCAACGATGCAAGTTTCTGGCTACTGCAGCCAATGTACGCTTGTGAGCATCTCTCCCAGGAGCACGGCCAGCGGTGTGTGCCCTCGCCATCCTTAGTTCTCGAGGGCCATTTCATCATCTGTGGGCAGCGTCCACCTGCACCAAAACATTGGAATTCCAGCATCAGGTTTTCCTAAGAGGTGATCTTGGGAAATTTATCGAGGAATTTCTCCACTTTGTAATCAGATGCTTTATCACTCCTTTGTTAATGCTGTATTTATTCTTAAGTTTCTCCATTTAATGCAATTACTGAAATAGGCAGGTTCAAGTCAATGATTTTGCTACTTGTTTTTTTAATCCTTGTCTGCTTTTGGTAAATTCATTTCTTTTCAATTAATCAAACATTTTTATCAAATCTCCCTTACCTATTGCTTTGTTAAGTATTCTTTATTAGCATCTGAAGGTTACACTATGCATCCTTAGCTATTACAATGTGCCCATTTTTAGTATTTTTAGTATTTCTATAAAATGCAAGTCTTACAAAAATATATTTAACTATTCACCCCTTGTCTACATCTTCTGTGATACTTGGCATATATTTACAGACACATTTATTATAAACATGACAAGACATTGTTCTTTACGTTAAGGATATTTTATAATTAACCACATTTAATAGCTCTGATGTTCTTTGTTTTCTTCTGTTATGTTTTCCATGTAGTATCATTAATCTTAACTTGAAGAATTCACTGACGTATTTATTTTCTGATGATGAATTCTCTCAACATTTTTTGTTTAAAACTTATTTCTTAGTTTTCAATTTTGAAGAGTATTTTCATTGGGGAAATATCATAGTTGGCAGTCTTTCTGTTTAGGAATTTTAAGATTTCATTTTATTTCACATTTTAACAATGCCTGGCTTCCATTTCTTTTGAAGAAAATTTAGCAATTAGTATTACTCATGCTCAACTGAATATAACGTTGTACATATTTTTCTGGATTTTTTTAAGTTTTGGATTTTTGTTTTTTCTTTGGTTTTCAGAAATTTGGATAAGTGCCTAGTTGTGGTTTTCTTTATGCTTATTCTTCTTCAGCATCACTGAGATCTTTGAATTTGTGACACATCTTCCAATATTGAATCCACTCCCCCCCCCCCTCTTGTCCTGCTGGCACCACAACCGGGTACATGTTGGATATTGCTATTGGGGATTTTCTTGTACTATGCCCACTTTGCCCTATGTTTCATATTTAGTTTTTTCATTGAAATATTCTTCACTACACTCATTTACCTCTTGCTAATAAAGACATGCCATGAGGTCTGAGTTTGAGAGAGTATATTTTTAATATATAAGATATTAGTATGGTTCTTATACATCCTAATTGTTTTTGAAGTTTCTTATAGTTTCTATTATTTTTGCCAAATTATCATTCTTTTCTTTTATTCAAAAACAGGTTTATTTTAAATGTTTTGTTACTGTACAGCCTTTCTACTGTTAATATTGTCTTTTTTGGATTCAGCGACATGTAACTTTTTATTACCTTCCTAGTAAGAGAATAGCTTGACACATTCGTTCTAGAAAGTAACACAGCAAAAAATCAAGTAATGTGCCAATAAGAACATTTTCAATTGTTTGTGCACCTTCGTTCATTAAATTAATTTCTAGGGACATAATTATTGGAAATCAGTAGATGTGTGAAAGCATATCTGAGTACACACATGTTCATTGGCCCACTGCTAATATAGTGAAAAATAGAAAGCAATATGTGTTCAATAATTGAACCAGTAGTTGTACAAGTACATTGTGATCTATTCTTATGATATATAGTTGGTCAGAACAATGAGATTTTTTTTTTTGAGACAGGGTCTCGCTTTGTAGTTCAGGCTGGCCCTGAGCTCACTATGGAGCCCAGGCAAGCCTCGAACTCAGCAATCCTCCTGTCTCTGCCTCCCGAGTGCTGCGATGACAGGCGTGAGCCACCACGCCCGGCACTGTATGTGGTTACCAGGATCAAACTCAGGACCTTGCGCTTGCGAGGCAGGCGCCGGAACCACTGAGCCAAATCTCCGGCCCCAGAACAATGAGATTTTTAACAATTACTGAAGAGCAAAGCAAAGCTCGTATGACAACATGGTAGGAGAAGCATCTTGCTAGAAATTGTATGAATGTACATGCATTTGTCTACAACCATATATTAGCTGGGTCACTCTGCCCTTTTAGTATAAAAATAAATTGGTTTTCAACCCTTTTTACAATTTTCTGAAAAGAGCAAGACCTCAAGATTACCAGAAACTACTAGGGACTAGTGTATTTTTCTGACATTTATGATTCTAACATTTTTTATGCTACTAATGTCTCTGTAGCATTTGCATCTCACTTCCTATGGACCTTTTCTTCTGTCCACTTAGACACACACACACACAACTGGGACAAAATATATTAACATTGGTAGACTTGTTGGGAATTTAAAACATTCAACTATTTTTACTTTATTTGTTATTTTTTCAATATTTTTATAAGATTATTGCATTTTATTGTACTGATCCATTGAAAGTTCTCAGATGAATGGGCTATTAGGAGGTGGGGCCTTTTTTTTTTTTTTTTTGAGACAGGGTCTCGCTTTGTAGTTCAGGCTGGCCCTGACCTCACCGTGTAGCCCAGGCAAGCCTTGAACTCAGTAATCCTCCTGTCTCTGCCTCCCCAATGCTGGGATTACAAGCATGAGCCACCACGCCCGGCGCTGTGGTATGTGGTGCTGATTGCTGGTGGGCGTGAGTCTCCACCCAGCATTGTATGTGGTTTCCGGGGATCGAACTCAGGACCTTGCGCTTGTGAGGCAGGCGCCAGAACCACTGAGCTAAATCTCCGGCCCAGGTGGGGCCTTTTTGAAGAAAGCAGAGTGCCTGATCTGAAAGATGTATATTGTCCCTTGCCCCTCCCCCCTCACATCTCTTCTCTCTCTCTTTCTCTCTCACTGTCCCTCCTAGTTGTCTTGTGGTGAACATCATCCTCTGTCATGCACCTGACCATCATGATAATCTATCTTATGTTGGGTCCAAAGCAATTGAGTCAGTTGATTATGGACTGAAACCATTAGCTGAGACAACAAACCTTCCCTCCTTTAAATTACTTTTCTTGGATATTTTTTCACAGTGACAGAGTTGACTCTCGTGACCTCCAAACTGGAAACAACCCAAATGTCTATCAACAGACAAATGAAAAAGTCCATTATGACATATGTATTATGCTACTGTTTCAATATATTTGTCCCTCCAAAATTCATGTCAGAAATGGACATATAAAAGAGTAGGGGCTTCCCTGAACAAGGTGATATGACCCTGTTATCCCAGCTGCTTGGAAAGCTGAGGCAGGAGGATTGCAAATTTGAGGCCAGCCTGGGTAACTCAGCAAGATCCTATCTTAAAATAAAATTTAAAAGAGCTTAGGTGTAGGTCAGTGGCAGAGAGTGTACCATGCACACACAAGGCCCTGAGTGGTTCAACTGCCAGAAATGCAAAAGGAGAAGGGAGGCACTCTTTGGGGAAATGATAAGGCCCAAGGGCACCATCTTCATGAATGAGATTTATGAAAGAGGTTTCAGAGAGCTACCTGGCCTTTTCTCCCCGTCTGTCTCTTCTGCCATATGAACGTGTAATATTTATCCCTTCAGGCTCCTTCAGCCAAGGGGACATGCAGCATGAAGGCACCATCTGTGAAGCAAGAAGCCTGCACCAGCCACTGAATCTGCCATCCCCTTGATCTTGGGCTTCAGAACTATGTGTAATAAATAAATATATCTCTGTTCTTTATAAGTCACCCAGTGCCTTAGCCAAAATACTTGAGCCCAGGTAATTTGTAAAGAACTAGCTGGTGTTTTCTGAGTTATGGAGGCTGGGAAGTCTCCGATGGGGGCACTGGCATCTGGTGAAATCTGACAAAGGCCTTCCAAAGCACCCTCCGGAAGTGAGGGACACTCTCCATAGGTGAACTGGCCAAATGAATAAGGGTTTTAATCCAAGGAATGAGGAAGGGGCTCTCAGGGCCTAACTGCTTCTCAGTCTACCACATCAGTGACACTTTGGAGGGAACACCTTCAAACCAGAGCAAGTTAGCATCGGGTGTTTTGATATAGCAGCACAGACTAAGGAAAGGTCTGCATCACTTGGTTGAGTGAAAGGAACCAAACACAAAGGAACACTTATTATATTATTCTACTTATACCACACTCTAGGAAATACCATCTACCTTGTAACAACAGAAAGCTGATGAATGGTTCCCTGGAGATGGGATAGAGGGAAGAAAGAGGTAGAGTCTGACAAAACCTTGATGGTAATGGATATCTTTATTGCCTTGCTTGTAATGATAGCTTCATAGGTGTGTGTGTGTGTGTGTGTGTGTGTAAAAGAGAGAGAGAGAAAGTATCAAATCATGTGCAATTAGTTGTATGTCAAACATACCTCAATAGATTTGATTCTTTTTAAAAAGAACGCCTACATGTAAAAAAGACAAACAACTGCATAAAATTGGGCAAATTACTTGAATAGACATTTTAAAAAGAAAAGTACAAAAATGGCCAGTGAGAACATAAAAACATACTAATGTGATTAGTCATCAGGGAAATGATCGCTGAAATCATAATGAGATACCGCTTTACACCCACTTGAATGGATAAAAATACAGGTTGACAACTCCAAATGTTAATGAGGATGAGAAAGAAAATGAATGCTCATACGTGTCTTGGTGGAAATATAAATTGCACAAGCACTTTGAAAAACGTTCTAGTTGTTTCTAATAAAACATACAACTACCTTATGAAACGTGGCAATTTCCCTCCCTGGCATTTACAAAGAAAGACGAAAGCATATGTTTATACAAAAATGTGTGTGTGAATGTTTATATAGTAGCTTTATTTATAATACTGCAAACTAGAAATAGTTCAGGTACTAAATTGATGAATTAATCAAACAACTCCAATGTTGCCATACAATAAGAAATTACTCAGCAATCAATGGAAAGGAGTGCTAACAGTTTCAGCAAAATATAGATAAATCTCCACAGTATTGTAGTTAATGAAGAATACAGACATAAAATAGTGTGTACCACATGATTCCATTCATATAGAATCATAATTGGCCAAACAGGCAAGTCATCCACTGTGAGGAAAACTGGAGCAGCAGTGGCTGCCAGGGAATGCGGCTGTTGGTAATGTCCTGTATCTTGATACAGTCTGGCAAATATTTGTCAAAACTTATTGTAAGGGGCACTTAAGATGTGTGCATTTTGCTAAACAAAAATTATAACTTCAAAAAGTGAAAAAAGCCTTAGACAAGTGTTGATCAGCATGCGTAATGTGTTCAGAGGCAAAGTATGCCTAAAGTGTGACGATATCTTGTGTCTTAGTTTGAAATGCACCAAGCACGATGCTAACTATAGGCTAGTAGTGATTGCTACATGGGTACAATCTTTTCAGTTGTTCTGTGTATGACAAAGCCTTCATAATACAATGTAGAGACAAAATGAGAAAAATGTTACATAATGGATAAAATTGTTACAAGAATAATTAGGAAATAGGTTATAATCATTATTGCTAATAATGCGTGAAATAATGCTTATTAACAAAAAACTTGAAAGAGGTTGGGCCAGTCCCTCAGAACCAGTTCGGTATCCGGCTCCATCTTTCCCCCTTCCACATCGTTCACGGCTCACCAGCTGGGTTTCCCTTTTGATCCTGGAATATGCCAAGGCTCTTCCGGACCTGAGTGTTTGTGCTTTCGTCTGGGGGCGCTCTGACCTCGCTGCAGCCCGCCCCGCAAACCCAGGCCCTGCTCTCCAGCGTTATTGTCAGTGATGTTCTTCGAGGTTCTCACCAGCCTTCTTAGGTGTTCAACACTGATCCTTGCTTATTACCGGCTTCCTAACTTGTGTCCCCAGGGCTTAGCGGAGTACAGGGCTGTAGTATAGTTTTAGATTTCTAGTAACTGGGGAAACAAAAGAATTATCTGGAAGTGGTTGTTAACTGCTGGACATACTTCTGACCTAAGGATCCCTTGGGTTTCTTAAATAAGAAGACCTGCTGTTTTGAAATTTGACCAAAGATTTAATCTCACACACATACATACTGTACTCTCACAGAAAGTCTAGGGTGCAGAATGCTTGCCCTTCAGGACTACCTGAAGTCAGGCTTTGCTCGCCGCTGTACTCTGGCACTGGGAGGGCTCAGGGCGCGACTGTGTGAGGCGTTCTAGTCCCCAGCTTGGCCCTCTGTCCTTGACCTCGGCACCCGTAGCTCGCCATCCTTAAGGCGCCCAAGGAACAGGAGCCCTCTCCGTCCCTTCGACTGCGGGCGAAGTGTCGGTCGCTCGTTCATTGACTCCATCCTTGATTCCCCCATTCCGCCTTTGCTCCCCCAAGACTCTCCCGCCCCACCTCTCCGCCTCGCTCCGCCCTGCCCACGCCCCCTTCCCGCCACTCCCCCTTTCCTGACCAATCGGGGTGGAAATTCTGGGCGGGGCAGCGTATGGGGCGGGGCCTCGCTCCGCCAGTACCTTCGGCGGCACCCCCGCTCCGGAAACGCGCCGCTGGTCTGCTGGGCTCCGCGGGGCTCCGGCGGTCGGCGGGGGTTCCTGCCACGCCGGCCCCGCCTGGGCTGCGCCAGCTCCCCGCTGCCGAGGCCGCACCGTAGTCGCCACCGCCGGGCCTGGGTGAGGGCGCCCACCGCAGGAAAGTGTGCGGGCCGAGGGAGGGTGCGGGCGGAGGGGGACGTGCGAGCCGGGGAGATCGCGGCGCGGCGGAAGGATGTGCGGGGCCGGAGCGCATGCGGGGTGGGGGGGCTTCTCGGCCTTGCTGCCGCCCTCGGCGGAGGGGACGGGTCCCCGAAGGCGGGGACGACGAGGCCCTGAGGCCTTCTCGCGGGAGTGGGGGGCGGCGGTCAGCGGAGGGAACGCGGCTCTGCGGAGGCCTGCGCGGCTCTAGGGAGGGCGCTACAGGGTGGGAAGCAGACGGGGATGAGAAAGAGGACCCCCTCGGGGCCCCAAGTGCCTCGGAGGCTGGGGGGTGCTTGAAGGACCTCACTCCCGCGTGGGGGAGGGGCTCCGCCCCAGTCCGTGGCGCTGGTGTGGGTTCCTGCTGGGGGCGTCCGTCCTTTCCGTTTGCATAAGGCTCGAGTCTCAGCTTGACAGGATGGGAACCGCGAGCGCTGGGTGGGGGCCGGGAGGAAGTGGGCAGCCCCTTCTTGGTGAAGGGGGCTCAAGCCCTCTTGCACCGCTGGGGTCCACGATGTCCTGCTGCGCCCCCTGTCCCTCCCTGCACGTCCAGTCTCGGTGTGGGCGATCATTCACAGTCCTCGCTCCACGCAAAGGCTCAGTTGCCTGCGCTGCGCAGACCCCGCGGTCTCTTTCAAGCGCCCCCTGCTCGCACCCGTGCGACACCTCCCAGACGGCTCTCTCCAGTCTCCTTGATCACTGACACATTTCGTCTTCAACCTCAGCTCCAACATTTCCCTCCGAAAGCGGATTTCGGCCGCTGGCTTGGTGGAGTGGGCCCTCCCCCCGGACCTCTCCCTACCAGCACCTCGCACAGCGTCTGGCACAGTTGGGTGCATTCCCCAAAACTGTTCCCGGGCCTATATGTAGAAGCCTATGGAGTAATGATTTCTAGCCTCCCTTTGGCAAGAGACCCCTGGGAAGGTCTAGAAAGTGTGAAGTCTTCCCAGAAGTCTGACCAGCAACACCAGCTCCACAGGCTGCCATCCGTGATGTGAGCTGCACACGCTAGCGTCCACATCAGAGCACCCTGGAGGACTTGTTGGAGAATGCAGGTTCCTGGCCCAGGCCAGACCCGCTGCCACTCTGCCACTTGAGTTCTTGGTCAACTCCAGGCCAGGTTCCTGACTCAATTACCAAGCCCTTCCAAACCTGCCTGAGCTCCTTCGATGGCCCAGGGCCCTTGAGATTTGTACAACATCCCACCCCACAGCTGGTTGAGAATCTAGGCAGTATAACCTCAGTGAGGCCAGACTTACAATTTATTTTGATTTTTAGTAACATGCCATGCGTCTTCCTGGGAAGATGGGAACATAAACCTTTCCTCAATTAAGTACAACAAACACTACAAAATCTCCGTCTGGTCCACCTTCTGGCTTTTTATAGAAGCAAAAGAAGATGGAAACCTAAACAGAGAGAGACAGGTGCCCAGGCAAAGTGAGAGAGGAAACAGATGCCTTCCCACCCACATACACAGAAAAAGGCACATGCAGACACAAATATCCCAAGAGAAACAGACTTTCCTGGTGAGACACCCTCTCTTTTGGCCCATTAGGATTCTGCTATGTCAGTGTAGTGGCCAGCTTGCACGGTAAAGAATGGGCCCAAAATGGACAGGCCAGGTCAAGGAGAGAAGATCAAGGCCAGGATGGGCTTCAGCCCAGGGGCCAGCTCAGCACTCACATCCTGGTCCTCTGGGTGCATGCCGCCTCAGGCACAGCCCATCCCACCACTGAGCACTTGCTATGCAGCAGGACAGGTTCTTGGAAGATACACGAGTCTGCTTCTGTTCACCTGGATTATCTCAACCCCACAGGTGGGACCATATCTGCTGGACTACTCCCTTGGAGTTATTCTGAGACGCGATGAGTTATCCCTGTGTGTCTCTTTTGGGTAAGTCTAGGTGTTTGCCGAAAGCCCATGGGTGGGAGTACAAGCTGGTGAAGAGGGATGTTCTGGTTCTGGAAGCTCTTGTATTTTCATATGTGCAAGTACTGCTCAACCATCTCTACCCAGAGATAGTTCTCACAATTCTAGAGACACAGCTCCGGGGAGAGAAGGTATCCAATAAGGAGAATTAGGAATCCAGGTGATCAGCACTGGTTAGGAGAAGGAGCTGAAAGCACCCCTTGGAACTAGACCTCTTGTAAGTATTTCTACCCTTCCAGGCATATTTGCCCTGGCCCAGAACTGAACCACACACTTTAAGCTGTTTTCTGGCTAGTCTCAAGCTCCACAGCCTGAGAACAGTTGGGGGTTCAAGGAGCTCCAGGTGTTTGGGGCGTACCTTGAAAACTTCTGGAAGCTCCCAACCAAGTCACCTTTGGGTAGCCTTGCTGCTGCTCCTTTCCCCCACCTCCCAGCGAAAGACAGCACCTGCCCAAGGAAGTTGCTTGGCTATTTTTTGATATAATCTGCTGACAGCTGATCCTTTAGGCTCAGAAACTACCTTTACTGGCAGTGGGACACCCTTAGGATATCCTAAGTTCAAAAGCAACCAGAAGCCATTGAATTATTCCCCACTTTTCCTGACATGGATTGGTTTTTGTTGCTGTTGAATTCAACTCTCAATTTCTGTTCTTCCAGATCAAAGAAAAATGGTTTATTTTGTGGGTCTCTAATAAATTGAAGCAAGCTAGTTGCTTCCACCTTACACCAGGGTCTACAGCACACAGTGGGAAGGCTTGTTCGCTTGCATAAGCTCTCACATTCTAGAAAGCATGCGTTTCCAAATTCTCTGGCAGCAGGTGAACACAGGCACCATCATGCAGTATGTAGTTGAACAGCAGATACTCGTTAAACAGCTGCAGCACATATGGCCCTTGGGAAGGTCCGGTGTGGAACCCATAGTTCACCTTGACTGGGCCTGTGTTCTCTGGAAGTTGATAGCTTTTAGTCTGTCTTTAGGTCCCAATCAAAGATGGAGCTGGAGACTTGTTTTCCTGTAGGGTTTCTCTCTGCTTCTGTTTCCCAGTTGTGAATAGGAGTCCACTTTACCAGTCTGTTTTGTGCTCTTCCGGTCGGAGTGAAAGTGCTGCATGTTCAAGGTCAGCAGTGTTCTCTGTGCCCATTGGACACACTACAGTGAACTTCATGTTCTATTTAGAATTGCTTTGATCTTGATCCCTGATCCATTTAAGAAAGAAGTGGATACCTGCATTTGTCACTTTTGTTATAATATCCAGCTTCTCTTCCAAAATAGTTCCCCCATTTTAAAGTAGTACAGTTGTGCAACATGAATTTTTAAGATCAATGATAATTTAACTGCAATGGGGATTAATGTATGTTATCTTCCTTCACTTCTTAGGAAACTCTATTACTTGGTACACTCAGTTAATTATATGGGGTTGAGCTTTCTGTTCCGAAAATATGGCCTGCTCTTTTCTTTGATTCATATGCGTGCCTTCTAAGTTAGCTCTGTGTGTCTGAGTGACAGTAATGTGGGTGATGATCACATGGCCATCGAAAGCTGAAGAGCTCTCAGGCCAAATCCCTCGGGAGAGCTGGCCCAGGAAGGGCCACTCCCGTTGCTCCATGGGAAAGGACAATTAACAATTCATTTGGGGATTGTGGCTCCAGGATTTCAACAGTTTTTATGCCAATTATGT
Organism: Thryonomys swinderianus; assembly: GCA_004025085.1. Classification (NCBI taxonomy): domain Eukaryota; kingdom Metazoa; phylum Chordata; class Mammalia; order Rodentia; family Thryonomyidae; genus Thryonomys; species Thryonomys swinderianus. Next base: position 16,678 of record PVIC010004949.1, on the reverse strand, counting down.
GAAAACACTTTGGTAAGATTTGCTCAATTAAATGGAACACTTCAGGAGGATTTGGTCAATTAAAAGTAGGTGCCTTGGAAGAATTGTGTGTGTGTATGTGTGTGTGCATGTGCGTGCATGTGCCTGTAGTGATATTTTGCCTGAGCAAGAGAGAAAAAAAGGGGAATGGAAGAGAAAGAGAAAATGCATGTGTCTTGCACACCAAGGGTTCCAGTGCAATGCTAATAGGAAGATGTAAAGGCGGATCCCAGCACACGTACATGCCATGAGGCTTGGAGAATCCCCACCACCAGCCTGTGTTCTGGTGTGACCTGGCACCACAGGGCAGCGTATTATGTCTTTCTACTCTGGTATTCCAAACTTCAAGTCTTAGGAGCTGGACCTTAAGCAAGTCACTTATCTTCACGAATCCACGGTTTTTCTTTCTCGGTGAAACAGAGGTGGTGATAACCGAAGGTCATAATGACTTAAGTAGGTGAAAGGAGCCATGTGGCTCCACCTGTGCATACCAAGTGCCCAGCAAATGGAAGTCCACTCTACGTACACACTTGGGTGCCGCAACGCATTACATGCATATGCTGATTTGGTGTTGAGAGCTGCTGGGGACTCTGGAGTGGCCAAGAAAGCCAAAGCCCTGTCCTGTTGGAGCTGATATTGTCCCTGGGAGAAGGAAGCAACTTCATAGAAGAGGTTTTAGCTAGGGAAAGTGTTCTCAGTAACCTAGGATAGAGCTAGAGGATGAAGAGGTTCTGGGGGACATTGAGTGCTGAGTTATTAGAAGGCGCCTCCTGTGATCAGCTGCAAAGCTGGGCTCTTCGGCAGTTGTGCAGGCATGAAGGCCGCAGCCTTGGCAAGTGCAGAACTTTGTGAAGGCCGGCGTGTCTGAGCCAGGCCAGGGCCTCATCAAGGGCCAGGGGCTTGTGAGGGAGGCTGGTCCTTAAGTCAGTGGCTCAACAACAGAGGCAAGGGGTCTGTAACGGGTCCTTGTTCACGAAAAGTGCGCACAGGACACGTGCTGTCCTTTCTGTTCCAATTGGCAGCCAAACATCAATTTCAATTGAAAATTAATTTTTAAATAAATTGTGTGAGTAATTTATCACCAGTTTCTTTTAGGTGAGAAGGAAAACCCAGACTAAATAGTGAATGTGTATCCAGGCCAGGCCCTGCCTTGGTGCGTCTACGGTGCGGGCTTGCCTGCTGAGCACCTGTAGATGAACTCAGAAACTGGGGCAGCACCAGGCTGGGATTTTAGGGCCACCTGAGGTGGTCTGCTTGTGTGCACTGCGCTGGTGGCTTGCAGGGAGGCTGTCTGGGGGGTGTCTCAAGACCTCCTGACCCCCCTCTTTGCAGAGGATCCTCAAATTCCCACCAGCCCTTCTCTGTGCTGTGCTTGCTTTGCCCACATCAGTGTCCCAGGTGATCTTCTGTGCCGACCTCGGCAGCTGTGCCCCATCATGTGCCAGGGCTCGCTCAGCTTTGCCCTCCTGCATGCCCAGTGTCTTCTTAGCCGCACTGTGCGCGAAGCTCTTCCAGTTGTTCTTTTCTGCTGCTAAGGAAGTACAGCTTGCTGCTTGTGAGCTCACACACAAAGCAGACAGCAGCCGCGTGGCCCTGACTACCCACGGGCTGCACTGAAGGTGGGTGTACTTGTTCTAGCTGCAGGTCACTCTCCATGTTTTTTTTTTTTCTCTGAAAATGCAAAAAACATTTAGTTGTCCTCTTCTCTTACGCTCTGTGAGTTTTCAGTGGAGTTACGGCTGCCTACATCTTCTATGAAAAATTCCTTTTTTATAGTCTACACACTGCGCTACATTGGTTACCTGTTCAATTTATAATTAAACCCTCCAGTTTCCTTCTTTCCCTGAATTCTAGGGCTCTACAGTAGCATCTCCAGAGCTCTGAATCACATTTGTCATCCCCCCCAACACCTCACCTTTTTTATGACACTGGGAATTTTTTTTTTTTTTTGAGACAGGGTCTCGCTTTGCAGTTCAGGCTGGCCCTGAGCTCACAGTGGAGCCCAAACAAGCCTCAAACTCAGTAATCCTCCTGCCTCTGCCTCTGCCTCCTGAGTGCTTGGATGACAGGCATGAGCATTGTGGTTATGTGGTAGTGATTGCTGGTGGGTGTGAATCATCACGCCCGGTATTGTATGTGGTTACTGGGATCAAATTTGGGACCTTGCGCTTGCTAGGTAGGTGCTGGAACCATTGAGCTAAATCTCCAGCCCAACACTGGGATTTTTAAAAAACTCTTCCTATTGGTTGTGGTATATGGTGTTCGATTGTTTTACCCTATCTGTGTCTTTATATTTAAAACTTCTTACAGAAAATACATAGTCAAGTCTTGGCCTTTTAATATTGTCTAACATCCGCCTTTTGATTAGTGTTTCAATTGAGTTTAAGTTTGCCATCCCACTATTTATTTCTATCTGTCCCATCTGTTCCTTTTTCCTCTACTTTTCCTCTTTTGGGTTTTTAGTGTTGTATTTTATCTCCACATTGGCTTACTAGCATGCATCAAAGTATTGGAAGGTTTACTAAAACACACAGTCATATGCTTCACTTCTGCATTTTATAAATGTCACATTACCTTGTTACTATTTTTATTTGAAATAATCAATTATTTTATAAAGATGATGAAGTAAAAGTGTTGGCTATTTATTTCTCTGCATATTTATATTCCTGATGTTCTTCATACCTTTGGGTAGATCAAGCCTTCCATCTGGTTTCATTGTCTTTCTACCTGAAAAACCCTCTTCAGTATTTCTCTCTTTTCTCTCCTCTTCTCGTTTTCTTTGCTTGTGCACTTGCTTGCTTGGGTTTTTGTGGTGGGGTCTCGCAGAGTTGCCCAAGTTGGGCTCAAACTTGTGCTTCTCCTGTCTCAGCATCCAGCGTCCTGCAGTTACAGGTGTGCGCCTGCACTCTCAATGACAAATTCTCTCACCTTGTCTCTCTCTTGTCAGGAAAGTATTTGTTTGCTTTCATTTTGAGGCCTGTTTTCCTGAACATAGATTTTTAGATTGACAGGGCTTTTCCCCAGCACTGAGATGTGTCATTGCACTGTTTTCTGGTTTCAAAGGTTTCCCCCTGAGAAATCACTGGCTCGTCTATGGTTTGCTCCTCTGTGCAAAGCATCATCTCTTTCCTCTGGCTAGTTTTATGTCTTTTCATCACTAATCTTCAGAAACATAATTACAATGATGTGCCTTTCACCCTGAAATTCATTTGCTATAGTTTCTTGTGCCATGTCTCCAAGTTATCTAATCATTTTCTTTTTTCAGGATCTGATCACACACAGTGAAATTTTTAAGTATAGTTTTCACCTCCAGACATTCCATTTGGTTCTTTTGTATCTTCTGTTTCAAGCCTCACTCCTATTTTTCTTTCAGTACTTATACATAGTTAAATTGTGCTTGTTTCCGAGGTGTGTCTTCAGTTCTAGACATTCTGTTCTTCTTGCTAAAGGTCACGTTTTTCTGCTGCTTAGCATGTCTGTGCTTTGGGCATGAATGTTGGACATTGTCAGGACTCTGTTCTTGAACATGCAGACTTTGGGAGGTAGCTCAACACTGTGTCACTTTGGCTGTAAGCACAGAATCTCCTTACGGTGAGTCGCAGCGCTTCCATCTTCTCTGGTGAGATTTCAGGCTGGTTGGGCAGAGCACTCTGCCTTGGTGTGTCCTGGGAATTGTCTGGCTTATAGCTTCCCGGTCCTCCTTTTCTCGGCCTTTGGGAGCTTCACTGTGCCCTCCAGTGGCTTAGCTGCCAGGAAGGAGTCCAGAGAAGCCTCTTGCAGCTCCTTTTCTCCATGGCACACTCCGTGCTGGGCGCCAGCCACCCTGCATGCCGGTCTGTGTCCTCTCAGTCTGGACACACCTTCTAGACCAAGAGCTGCAGCCGTGACGGGGCCTCAGCTGTTTCCCTGGAGCCCACAAGCGCACGCTTCGTGCTGTTCAGTAACCGAGCGCTGTTGTTTCGTGTGTGTTTTCTCCAGCCTTCAACTTGGTTATGGCAGGATGTGAAATGTGTCCCTTGCTGCTCCCTCCTGGCTATGCTTGGAATTTGACATCCATCGAGCACATGCTCGAAAGTCTCTGCCCACTCCTTTTAAAGTAGCCTCTTCAATTTTATGGAAAGTCATTGTGGAACATTTGAGTTTTGTAGTCCTTGAGCTGGTGTCAAAATGTTTCCTTTGCACTTAATGCCGAGTCGAATGGCATTGACGTTAAAGCATGAACTGTGTGACCATTTCTCTGAAATCGCTGAAGTGAGAGGCCTGTGATGCACAGGCATCTGCAGTAGAATCTGGGAATAATTCACTCATTTTGTAATTTGGAAGGAAAGGGTAGCTTTTCATTGTTCTTCAGCTCTTTTACTTAGCAGTTCAAGTGTTTGAAGGCCTTCGCTTTGAGGGTGGCAGTTGCAGTTGCTCGGGCAGCTGTTCGTTTGGTTGGATGTAGAAAAGGAAGGCTCTGCAGCTGCCGCTCTCACCTGGCAAGCCTGTTTGGCAGGGAGTGACTTTCAGTAGTGTCAGAGTGCCTGCTTTTTGTTGCCTCTTCACCCTACTGGCCGGTGCCACCTTTGCGTCACTCGCCACAAAGCCCAAAAGGGCACCGCATCTCCCACCTGAGGCTCCTCATAGTCATTTGGGTGCACTGCCATCCTGTGAGTGCTTGTCTTTGAGTACTGTCTCCCGACCCGTGACTCCATGGCATGGGTCTCCCCCAGCCCTGCCCGGGCGCTGTGCCTCCGATCTGCCTTGGCCCCACTGGCCTGCCTGGAATAGTTTTTCCTGCTAGTAGAGGTACATTTTCTAGGTCTGCTGTTCAGCCAGCAGTCTAGAAAAGACTCAAGATTTAAAGCCAGTGAACAAGAAAGTGCCAGTCTATTCCCAGGGGACCCAGAGACCGTGCTGCTGTCACTCATGGCTTTTTTCACTTTCCTTAGCTCCACCAGCTCCCCAAGGTCTTGCCCTTCCCCAGGATGGAGCCCCTGGAAACCAAGTCCTGGCAGTCCCTCTTGAGATGCCGGAGGCCCAGGTGAGCCGTGCTTCCCTCCGCCTTGCTTGGGGCTCTCGCACTGCTCCGATTCTAGCCTCAGCCTCTGCGTCTTGCCCAGCATGGCCTGTGGGAGGGCGCAAACCCTGACTGCTTCCTTCCTTCCATCCCTCTGCTTCTTTCCTGGAAGCTGCCAATGAATGGATGCCCACTGGCCTTACAGTGCCCACCGACATACAGGTGGGAGAGCTGAGTTCCCTCTGGCTACGTGACTGACTTAGGTCCTTTGGCCAGCAGCCCCGGTCTCCTGGCACTCAGTCGTGTTCTTTCTCCAGGACTTAGAGCTCCACGTTAGCAACACACATGCTCCAGGCCCCTCCTCTCACCCTTGACATAACTTGTGGCACCCCTGCTTTACTGTAGACTAGATGGCAAGCCAGACTACCCCCTGGGAATTCTTTCAGGATCTGGTGCTGTCTGATGACGTGGCACAGTATCTCACGGAAAGGGAGTGGTTGAAGCTGGCCCCCGAACAGAAGACGCTGGCATACTATGGGAACCTGACCTCTGTCGGTAAGGATGCCCCGGCAGTTCCTGCAGGACTCAAGCTAGAAGAAGAGCTCATCTTGTCCCTGGGTTACAGGGAAAGGCAAAAGTGCTACCACACTTAACATCTCCGAGTGGCCCGGGCGGAGGGACGGAAGGCGGGAAGCGGTCGGGGTCTGCACCCCGCCACAGGTCTTCATTCACTGACGGGATGCGCCTCAGCCTCTCACTGGAGAGAAGCTGGAGCAGAGCTGCCGCTGTGATAGAAAATACTGCTTAAGCCACGAACCAACCCAATTGCCTGGCCATTTGACTGGCCATATGTCCACTCTTGAGAGAGACGGACATAGTCAAGCTCTCTCTCGTTCCCCCATGGGGCTCCACGTGGAGGGCAGGGTTACGAGAGTGCTGGGACTTGGGTTTGGGAAGCGCGGAAGTCCCCAGGTCTAGGATGAGCATGACGTTCAGCTTGTGGACACTGCAGGGTGGAAAGCAGGCTAAAAGTCAGCTCCTTGCGATGGGCACCTAGCATGGCACTGGCGTGTCCCCGAGGGGTCCCAGAATCTGGCTTCCTTCCACCTCTGGCGGGAGCCGGCCCTTGGGAGCTACACTGGCTCCACGTGAATGATTTGCCAGTCCGGCCTTTGAGAATCAGAAGGGGTTTCCCTTGGAAGGCCTTGGGCTGCTCCTCCATCCTGATGTCCTCTGTGCCACCTCTGTGACCCACTTCTTTTCTCACAAGTAGGCGTGCCCATTTTGGATCCGACCTTGGTGTCCCACCTGGCGCGAGGACAAGTGCTGTTGGTGTCGGACCCGTCCCTCAGCGTGGATCAAGCTAAGCACCCCGGTGAGTGGGAAAGAAACCCAAAGAAACGTGCAGAAATTGGGAAGAGGAGGCTCAGCGGAGCTCCTGGGGTGGAGGTCAGGACTGGGAACTTCAGCCAGGGCTGGGGGGCAGCTGTGCGTCCTTGGAACCCCAGCGTCCGGCCCCTCCAGCGTCTCTAACGTCTGTCTTTGCAGAGAGCGCCTCTGGGACCTGCCCGCAGACAGTGGGGGAGGAGAGGCAGCCACCGGAGCCGGCATCTGCGAGCCCCCCCAGGGCCAGCGACCGCCGCACAGAGCCCACGCAGAGTGGGGGCTCTGAGGGCCCCGGGAGGAGCCCGCAGGACCTTCCCGTGGAACACCACTTCGCGTGTAAGGAGTGCAGGGCGACGTTCCGGCTGAAGGTGCTCCTGGTGCAGCACCAGCGAGTGCACAGCGAGGAGAAGGGCTGGGAGTGCGGCGACTGCGGGGAGGTCTTCCGGGCGGCCGCGGCCTTCAACGAGCACCGGAAGCGCCACGCGGCTGCCCCGCCGCAGCCGGGCCCCAGCCGGGCCCCAGAAGACGCGGCGGCCGCGAGAAGGGAGCAGCTGGAGAGGGAGGCGATGCCGTTCGCGTGCGAGGAGTGCGGGAAGAGGTTCAAGAAGAACGCGGGCCTCAGCCAGCACCTGCGGGTGCACAGCCGCGAGAAGCCCTCCGGCTGCGGGCAGTGTGGCCGCTCCTTCGCCGCGCCTGCGCACCTCCGCCGCCACCAGCAGCTGCACACCGCCGAGAGGCCGCTGGCGTGCGCGACGTGCGGCGCGGGCTTCCCTGGCCGCCAGGAGCTGCTGCAGCACCAGCGCGCCCACTCGGGCCACCTGCCCTTCGACTGCGACGACTGCGGCAAGTCCTTCCGCGGCGTGGGCGGGCTGGCCGAGCACCAGCGCGTCCACAGCGGCGCCAAGCCCTTCGGCTGCCCGCACTGCAGCAAGCTCTTCCGGCGGAGCTCGGAGCTCACCAAGCACCGGCGCGTCCACACGGGCGAGCGGCCCTACGCGTGCGGCCAGTGCGGCAAGGCCTTCCGCCAGAGCTCCAGCCTGCTGGAGCACGCGCGCATCCACAGCGGCGAGCGGCCCTACGCGTGCGGCGAGTGCGGCAAGGCCTTCCGCGGCCCCTCCGACCTCATCAAGCACCGGCGCATCCACAGCGGACTCAAGCCCTACGAGTGCGACAAGTGCGGCAAGGCCTTCCGCAGGAGCTCGGGCCTGAGCCGCCACCGGCGCATCCACAGCGGGGCGCGGCGCTGCGAGTGCGGCGAATGTGGCCGTGTGTTCAAGAGGCGCTCGGCGCTGCAGAAGCACCAGCCCAGCCACCGCGAGTAGGGTAGGGCCGGCCCGGAGGCCGCCCGCGGCCCAGAGGAGACAGCGCCTGGGAAGCTGAACCGATTTCTACTGCCACCAGCAATTTCTAAGTGTCTGTGTTTCCTCTTATGCGCATCAAGAGTAGCTTTTCCCATTTTACTTTAGTTCAGCTAGTTTACCTGGCACAGGGTGCCTTCAAGGTAATCCAGGTCCCGCACCTGGAACGACAAGGGAAACGTGGCTGGGGAGGCTGCGAGGCCATCTCCTCCGGGCTCCCCGCGGGAAGCGGGGTGGCTGGGCCAGTGCAGCCCCAGTGCGCCCGACAGAAGGAAAGGTTGCCCCAAAAGGTTTTGGTCTACTTGAATCTATATGTTTTTAGGGATGTAAATAGAATACGCAAATGTCTTACAATATTTAATTTATTAATTTAGTTATACATACTGTAAATCACATGTGATATAGAATAATATATTAATTTAGAAAAGACGCCTTTTCACCGCACTCCTTTTCCTGAATCATTTTATTCTGACAACTCATGCATTCACCGAGAACCTTTTCGATTACCACTTTTGGCACATGCAGTCACTTCTATCTGAGCTTCGGGTGGCAGCACTGTGACAATCCTCATATGACGCTCTCACCAGGAACTTCCTCCCAAGCCCTAAGAACACTTTCATGTAACATTAGGACAACCGTTTTGTGTTTTTGAAATAGTCCTGTAACTCTGCAACTTTACTTAGGGTGACACTTTTCAAATGACCTTTCAAAAGACTGTTTTGTAAGTATTGAATCCATCTTTCTGAGGTCATACTCCCAGTCAAAATTAACCTAGGTTAAATGGTTTGAGCCTCTTTCTTTCTCCTTAATCCGATTCAATCTGGTGACTCCTAACCCCACCCAGAAGGAGCCTCACTGGCACTGTTTAGCCTGGTGGCTCTTGTCATCAAGCCAGCACCATTATGTTCAAAATGAAGCGAGCGAGAGGGGCCCAAACAAGAGGGCATCTCCAAGACTCGGGGGCAAGGTGGCACCTTCTTGATGGGAGCAAATGTCTCTCCTGGCATTGGGCCTTAATGGTACCAGCCCTCAGGCTTGCAGCTCTGCCAGTGGGGGTCGACCCCAGTGCCTACCTCCCAAGGCTGTCGGAAGGATGGCAGCACAGCCTGCCTGGCATGAAGGTATACACCCATTGAAGGTCATCTGCTGTCGGCATCACAGTTACTGCTGTCATTCTACAGGTCATTAATGCCACATCTGAGGATGGACCCCAGGCCTCCTGACTAGTAGTGTCTTTTTTTTCTGTGACAACCTAAATAGTACTTCTGTTTTTTTGCATGCAATTGTATGTTCATCTCCTTTGACTGGTAATCAAGTTACCTTTGGATATATTGACTTTACATAGCAATTCTTTATATTGATCGGGATGTTCTCTTTTCCAGTTTTATTGCTTTGCTCTTTATAGCACTTTTTATTGCATTTTGTTGTGCAACTTTTTGTTTTCTATGTATCTTAGTATTGGTTTTGAAGATTGTAACTTTCATTGTTTCAGTACTTAGATATGATAACATTTTCTTCTAGAATTGTAGTAACAAACAAACAGTTGAAGCCCTGCCCACCAGAAGGTGAATGTACCAGGTGGGTAGGCAAAATGGGAATGAGCCAAAAAACAGGCCCATTCTTCATTCAGATGCAGACTCTGCATATATTTGTGGGCAGCAGCCACGGAGGCACATGAGATACACATCTGTCACAAATCGCGCAGAGCATGCCATGGTGACTGCCCATCAGGACAGCCCTGGCCACCCGCAGCAGAGCTAGGTACACATTGGGTACCTGCTGGGCCTGACAGCAGCCAGCCTGCCTCTGAGCAGCAGACCCACCCAAGCAACTCTCCTCAGACACAAGGAGACTCACCTGACTGATCTTCCTCCCAGCAAGTGACTCTGGAATAAGAAAGATGAGTTTGGTGGCTTCTGCTTTGGGCATCTAGGGAGCTATTTGCCCACCTGTGCTGGTATCACTTTCCAAAGCCACACCTAAGATGAGCGACAGGACAGAGGTGTGGAGAGAAACTGTCTCTCTGATGGCCTGTGTGTCATTCTGACAGAAGCTGGCTGTGCAAGGCTGGGCCGGAACTGCAGTAGCCATGCCTGAGAAGGGCACTTTACAAGGGTATGGTGAACACTTGGGCCCTGGCGGCGGCTCACAAGCGTGGAAATAGAAGCTGTCCATCCCAGGGCTGAACATTACTGGTGGCAGCCTCCCCCAGGAAGGACAGCAGCAGTGGCTGGCCAGGAAGCTGGCCATGCCAGGCCTGTGGCATCACCTCCCAGCCGCTGTGCCCCAGGATGGACACCAAGGCCTGCAGCAGAAGGGCAGGCACAGCCAGGAAGGGCTTCCCAGGCCACCACAATGGCTCTAGGGGACATCTCCATCCTGACCTCCAGGCTGGTGAGAAACCAACAGCACCTGTCACATAGCGATTCCTTTCGCTCTGGGCTCTGTTCTTGCAGTAGTTGTGAATCTGTCTGAACTCACTACTTTCTCTGATCAGTTCCCTCTTTTCAAGCTGTTAGGACATGTTTCGTACCGCTGTCATTGGGTAAGGAATGTTGACATGTACCAAAGCCAGATCTGGACACCTTTACTTTTCTGCCATTTCTTTGACCAGTCAGTTGGTCATTTGTCCAGCTGGATATGAAGGATGCCATGAAAGTCTAGATTAACGTTAACTGGCACGCAGTACAGTGGTCACTGCTTCTGCCCTGACGTGGCCCCTGGACTCCCCTTCTTGCCCTCCCACGTACTTTTCTCTACAGTAGTACTTTGTTCTAGTTCTGGTTCTATAATTTTGTTTCAAACAAATCCTTGTTTAGAGTTAACACTGAAGAGCGTGTCTTTCCCTTCACTATTGATATAGTGGCTTTCCATGGCGTAGGCAGTAATATCAGTCTGTGGCTATAACATGTGTCCTGTAGTTTGGCCACTTCATCCTTCACCTCGGGCACCAGGGAGGTGCATTCTCTTAGATTCTCCAGCTATGCTGCTCAGTCCAGGGCAGACACAGCCATCCTGTTGTTTGTGTATTTGTGTCTCTACCTCATTCCACTTATTTTTCTAACCACATGAATTCCTGTTGTGAGGGAGACGGAGAGCAGCTGGTGTATGTGGAGTTTCAGCTTTCTGTGGAAATATATTCTTTCTTGCCACAGCAAGAAAGAAGCACTCCATTGCTTTCATTAGCATTTGGGATACTTGCTCAAGTTTTCAAAAGGAAGGAGTCACAATGCCGGACGTGGTGGCTCAAGCCTGTCATCCTAGCACTTGGGAGGCAGAGACAGGAGGATTGCTGAGTTCGTGGCGGCTTGCCTGGGCACATAGTGAGCTAAGGGCCAGCCTGAACTACAAAGCGAGACCCTGTCTCAAAAGCAAAAAAAAAAAAAAAAAAAAAAAAAAAAAACAAAGGAAGGAGTTACTTACTATTGTGCTGTTTCTTGTGTCATCCCCACTCCTGCATCTCTGAGGCAGCCCTCACCTGGCCACGTTTTTCTCCCACAATATCTGCATTTTGTGTGCTTGGTTTTGTGCCTGCCCACAACCTGGGGCCATGGCCCTATGGCATACCATGTAACTTGCACACCCCCTTCAAGGCTGTATTAAGTAGAACAAAGCTGCACACCCAACTCAATGGCAGCGGCAGTCCACTGAGCTGCCCAGAGACCATGGACTACACTTTACAGGTCTGAAGAAAGCAAGGGAGCCGATGTTTGTGATTGGATAACAAACAGAGCTTCGCCCAGCGTGTAGAAGTGCTCCCCTGTAGGCAGCACCAAGCTGAAGATCCGTGGTCTCCTGCCAGGCTGCCCAGCGTTGCCTCCCAGCACCCCACAGTCCATATGTATCCCCAGCAAGGACTTGCCCCTTGACTTGAGCCAGCTTAAGTCTCTGCTTTTCACAATTTGTCCAAGAACCAATTACATTTGAGCATTTGGCTGCTTTGTGAGAAGAATCACATGCTGGCATTCCTCGACTCCTCCCCAGCCAGCATCCCGGCCCAAGTCCCACCTGACTGTCCTAACACCTGTTTCAATGTGGCACTGTATTCTGTTCATTAGGATGGGCGAAATCTATGCCTTCTGTACCAATGAGTTTGACCAGTGACTTTCTGTGTGCATATTGTTCCTTTCCTGAACCAGTGTTTGACCACAAAATGAGCTCATCACAGCCCAACCTGTTCTCTCACTTTTTCCAGCAAATCCATCGGATTGGGGAATTGATAGTGTCTCTCTTAATAGTATACTTACATTTTGTAGCTCTCATTGTGTCACTTTGGGTGTTCACTTTCACAACTAGAAATGGGCTCTTTAAACTTGACACTGTATGTTCCCTGCATATTTCTGAGAGCAGTGGTCACGTCCAGCCCCAATTTGTATTTCAGTTGTGAAGTCTCCTTTGTTGTTCCTCCCAGATCTCATTAGTCTATTTTCTGGCATTCACTATAATCAGCCTTCCACTGGAGCTGTTTGTAGACTTGGCTTCTCCTCTCCCGTTCAAACTGTCCCCTTCCCATTAGATTGTGAGCTCTTAGAAGACAAGGGTGGCCCTCATGTCTGATCCCCTACCAAATCTAGCACAGTGCCTTGCATCAAGTAGATTTCAATAAATGTATGTTAAATGGCATCATTCTTGGCTTATTTTGTCAAAGCTCGGTTTGTCAGCCCTTCCCTTTGTCCTTTCCGCACACCCTCTTTTGGGGCCCAGTGCTGTCTCATCCCTGGGATTGTGTACATCAGCAGAGGAGACACCCCGACGGGGGAACTTCCAGGAACTTTACGTTGCTCCCTTTGCAGAAAGGAACTTTTCATCCAGCCTGATGCCTGCCACGTCTCTGCCAGGGCTCCCCCCTCTGAATTCTTAGATGAAGACAGATGACAACGCCAGACTTTCAGCTCGTCTCTAGGGAAGCTGGAAAGTCCAATGGAGAGGAAGGAAGGAGAGGGTGACAGCTCTCTTGGTTGCCATAGCTGGCCCTGTTTCTGGTGACCAGTGTGTCAGAACAGGGAGAGTCTTCCCTAGCCCTGGTTTCCTGACCCTTCCAGATGCAAAGAGGGCTCAGTGGCAATAACAACCACCCAGCTGTGGAGGGACAAGCACGGGGGACCCCAGAGTGGGAAGCCCAAGGTGGAGGCCAACAGGAGGGAGCACCATCCTAGAAAGGGCCCAGATGGAGCCTGTGTCATCTTCCCTCTAAGGTCCAAGGGTCCTCACTGCCGTCAGTTGGCTCCCCCACCTTGGTACAGCTCTGGGCAGGTGGCAGGATGCCTGAGCCTTATGACAGGGCAGCTGACTGCCAGCATCCTTGCCCTGGCCTGGCCATCTTCTGCTTGCTTTGCTGGCTTCACAGTGTGCTTTGGGCTGACACTTTCACCTGGGACTCCTTGGCAGGGGCAAGTGGGCCTCGGTAATGCTGTGAAAATCACCACTGCCCCTCCCCCAGTGCCCCTGCCCTCCTGAGCTTGGTCAGTTCTTCAGAGTCACTGAGATGATTACTGTATATCATGTTTTTATTAAAAATGTATGAACGTTGTTCATGTTGTATTATTTTAGAGTTTATTTGTAACTACACAACTAAAACAAATATAACCCCATTTTAAGATATTTAACAAATATGGACAAAATCAAAGCCCCTTTTAACCATCCTTTGGCCCCTCCTAGTTCTCTCTTCTCCTGAGAATTTGTCCTGATGTTTCCCACACATTCACGTGCCCAGATACAACACAGAATGAGCGCGCACACCTCAGGAAGCGTGGTGTTCCAGAGCATGGGCAGAGTGAGGTTTGTTGGCATTTCCAGGCTTCTGCTAATGCCAGTAGCATTGCTCTCACTGTCTTGCCCTAGTCTCCGGCGCACTGGTGTGAGCAATCAGTAGATGCTGAGTTAGGTGGGCAAAGCTAGATGGCTTCCAAAAGAAGCTTGTGACACCACAGTGGCTTAGAAAAAATGGTTTCATTTGCTGTGCTGGGGAAGGAACCCAGGCCTTGCAAGTGTAGGCAAGTTTTTCTTGCCACTGTGCCCCTGTCCCGGTCACTTCCTTGTTGCTGAGGCACCGCACTCATTGCCCATGACCTACGGAAGGACAGTTAGCTGCCTCCAAGGCAGGTGGCATGGCAGAAGAGGAAAGCTGCTGAACTCAGGGAACCACAAAGCAGAGAATAAGGGAGGAGCCAGGGAAGAAGACATACCCTTCCCAGTCGTGCCCTGCTGGCCACCTCCCAAGCTATCAGCTCCTCAGAGGACTAACCCACAGGTGAGCACAGCCCTACAGTGAGCCGGTCGCCTGTGTAAGGTCCCGTCTACAATCACACAACACTTTGAGGGGACAGGTAGACACAGCCCTAATGGCTACACCTGTCACTCAGGCTTAGGGTTTCTCACTCATGCAAAGCTCAGTTGAGCTGCCCTAGACCATCTATGATGAAAGATCAGTTTGTTTTTCACTAATCTATGAAACTTATTCTAAGTTAAAATGTCACGGTGACGCTGAATTGCTGTGAGAGCTTCAAAACACTTCTCCACATCTCTACTGAGCTGATCATGGCTGCATGGTGGTCCCAGAATGCTGCTGCTGTCACCACCTTCCTTGGGCCTACCTAACTCAGCATCTGAGGTAAGGCTTTGGCTACAGTCCTATTTGCATGAGCAAAAGTCCGAACTTGCCCAGATATTGGCCAAGAGGGGAAACATTTAACCCCACCCCTCCCCGGGTCCACGCTGTGGAATACTGAGCCGAAGTTCAGAGTTTTCTTCCAGCATGCCTTGAAATACAAAACGAAGGAGGTCGTGAATCAAGGGCAAGCACATGGCCACCAAGCAGATGAGCTAGAAAGAAGTTGGACACATGACCACTTAAGTTCCCCAGGTGAGCTCTTCCTCCCAGGGCACCTACCTAACCCCAAGGAATACCAAGAGAATTGTCTCCCCCAGGGGCCCAGCACCAGAAGAGCAGCCTCCAGGCTGCAGTGGCAGTAAACAATGTGTTTCTTACGTACCAAAAAGGGGTATGTACTGGCTTCAAAGGACCAGGGCATTTTAAAAATAGATAATATTGGGCCGGGGATTTAGCTCACTGATTCCAGTGTCTGCCTCGGAAGCACAAGGTCCCGAGTTCAGTCGCCAGCACCACATATCACAGTGCAGGGCATGGTGGCTCACGCCTGTCATCCCAGCACTGGGGAGGCAGAGGCAGGAGGATTGCTGAGTTCGAGGCTTGCCTGGGCTACATAGTGAGCTCAGGGCCAGCCTGAACTACAAAGTGAGACCCTGTCTAAAAAAAAAAATAGATACTATCAACTTTCCCTCTAGAACAGCCTACACCAAATATCTACAAGAGTGCCTATGGCTCCCCAACCATAGGCAACCCTAATGGGCAAAACTAGGTACTCCTTATTATCCTTTGGATTTCTCTGATTACTAGTATGGTCAAGTTGAGCACCTTTTCAAATATTAATAAGCTCTTCATTCAAATTGTCTCCTCTGTGAACTACTTGCTAATGCTCTTTGCCAGCTTTCTTTCTTTTTTTTTGAGACATCATATTTTTTCTTTCCCCTCATTACTTACCTCTACCTTTTTGTTCAGTTTTTTATTGTTTTTTGGTCTTTCATTTGTTCTTCAGTACTGGAGATTGAATCTGCATCCTTTGCAACAAGCTAGGTGCCTACGCCCCTCCCTTAAATTGCTTTTAATTTTGAGATAGGGTCTTATTAAGTTGCTAAGTTACTCAGACTGGGCTTCAACTTAGAATCCTCCTGCCTCAGCTTCCCACAGTTTTAGGATTGCTGGTGTGCACCAATACACACAGAAAGGTGCTTCATTTAGATTCTTCTGAAAATGTGCATAACATAGCTGAATAACTAGTCTTTTCTCTTCCAGTATTCATAATTTGTGTTTCTTTCTTGTCTGACATCCATCAGAATGAGCCCCTCAGGGAAGAGTGGCAATGACAGAAGGAATACATGTTGAATGTTATCAAATTTTTCCTACATCAATTGAGATAATACATTTATATTTCCCCTTTAACCAGTAAAGAAGTGTCTTGCATTAGTAACCATCCATATTGATCGTTGCATTCTTAGGCATGGAACATCATCAGCCTTGTAAGGCCCACATGGATATGACGCAGTATGCTTGTGCTTTCACTCATAGGAAAGATCAATCTATAACATGTTTTACTATGCTATTTTCTTCCAGTTCAGATATCAGGATTATTAAGGCCTCATAAAGTGAATTTTGGTGTTTTCCATTTTTTATAATATAGAGAAACACTTATAGAATTCTAGAATTATTTTTTTATTAGGTTTGGAAAAATTTAGCCACAAAATCAGTCAGGCCTGCTGCCATACTGCAAGACAGATCTTTGACTAACCTAATATTTCTTTTATGGATATTGGCTTATTCATTTTTCTACCTTTTTTTCTACTTCTTGATTAACATTTTCCTACAAAGTTGTCCATTTTATCTGTATTTTCATAATTATCTACATAAAGTTACATATTCTCTTACAAGTTTTAGACAGGTTCACTCTATCCAAAGTTATACCTGTCCTGTTTCTTATGATATTTATCCTCATCTTCTCTCCTCTCAAAAAATGCCTTTAATTTGTGCATTTTTTGAAAAATTGATCTTTTCAATTCTTGTAGGACTTTTTCTGGTTGATAACCATCATATTCTGTATTAGGGGTTTTCCTTCAGCTAATAATTCCTAGTAAAATATTAAAAGAATACTTTGAATTAGGTGAACATGATTTATGTTTTTAAACTTGTTGAGACTCTTCATGACCCAATACATGGTCAGCTTTAGAATGCTCCATATACAAGTGTTATCATATAATTGTGTATGTGAGGTCAAGTCCCGGACTTGGTTGTTCAGACAGTCAGTATTCTACTTATTTTTTTTCTTAGTCTGTCAATTCCTGA